>PISX010005800.1:0-102834 GCA_004024625.1 Mellivora capensis | reverse complement strand
GAACTATTTATAAAACAAATAAAACTGTTTATTGAGTTCTCTTTGCTTAGTGGGAAAGTGTTTGACTACAGTCAAACTCAGAAAATTTGTTTTGACAGTTTTAAAACTTGCAGCATGATATAGTGCAATTGGGAGTCTTGCAAACCTGCTTTCATTTTTTTTTCCCTTATAATTGTGGAGAAGAGAAAGAGTCCTAGCAAATGAACTTCAGTGTGCTCACAGGGACTCTCTCACAAGGAATTCAGGCATAGTACTATTCAGCATCCTCTCTCCCAAATGAAAAGGCTTCAGATTCCTTAGTTTAATCCTTAGGATCCTGAGTTTGGTTTCACCTACTATTCATTTTCTACCCGCCCCCCCCTGCCCCCAGCATCCTTAACTTCAGTCATCAAGATCAATCCGTAGTTCCTAGGATGATTCACACAATTTCCCACTCAGCAGTAGGAACTCTGTCTCTCAGAACTCTCTAGAAGTATCTGCTATTTTAGGGGGCAAAACTTCCCTGATCCTGGAGACAGATTTCAATGCCTTACCCTCTACTCCATAGTGTCTGTGTATACCTTGATCACTTCATTATGCACAATTGTATTTACAATTGTCATAATATTTATTATGGCAATGAAGACAATTGTCCACAGTAGACAAATGCTTACTTTACAGGAGGCATGGTGTTAAGCATTTCACAGACATCATCTCATTACATTCTGTCAACAACACTCTGAAAGGATACGGCTATCTCCTTTTTCAGCGGAGGAAAGCAGTTTTGAGATGTTAAGTAACTGTCCCAGATCACATGGCCAACAAAAAGCAGAGCTGACTTTCAAATCCTGTTTTGTCTGGTTCTATAGCCTATGTGATAAATGACCAAATTGTACGGCCTCCATCTTGTTAATATTCATTTATTAGTCTTATTCACTGTACACTGTAAAGCGCTTAAGAACAGAGACTTTGCCTTACTAATTTATAAATTTTCCTGGCCCATAGCAACCACTCAATAAGTGATTACGGGACAAATGGAAAAAATGAAGTTGTAATGAAGTGAAAAAGACACTAGATTTGGAATCAGAAAATCGATGTATAAATCCTGGCCCTTAAAGTTTTACATATATTACATGGATTTAATCTTCTCATAAATTCTTCAAGGTGTATAAATCTCTTTATTTTATTTTATTTTATTTTACTTATTCACTTGATGGGGGAAGCAACTTGCTTTAAGGTCCAGAGTTTGCAAATGATGTTGAGCAAATCAAACCCAAGTATTTTTGATGCCAGAGCTACCAAGACAGCTGTGTCTAATTAGAGTATTGTGTACTATTTATGCAGTACAACTTGTGAGCATTTTAGAAAACAAACCTTTTCCGTTATGTGTTACTTTTATTGTTTCCCTGTTGTTAGTAATAACAATCCTTAGAAAGATTAAAAACCACCTTCAGCATAGACAAGAATGGGAGACACGACATTGTTTTTGTAATGGAAGAGAGAAGTTAATTAGAAGCAGCAGGAGGAAGCATTAGAAACCGCTACTCTAATGTCTGGTGACCAAAGCAGAGAAAAACAAACAAACAAAAAAGGATGTTTAGGAAGGTGCCCTGGGGATAACAACGAAACAATGAGGAATTTTAGCAACAATGGGGAAACAGTAAAAATAACAAAGGGAAAAAACAATACCTCAAAAGATACTCAAAGGTTTCAGTACGATTATTTTGCCCTCAGTTGTTATGAAAGATGATATAATATATTGCCTTCAGAATAATGAAACCTGACTGCAAATCCAGAGTGAGGGCAGCCTTCGGAGTTGGTTTAATCCAGAATTTAGCATTGTCATCAAGGCCCAAGACTTGTCCTGTTTTTTTGCAGTCTGCAGTATTGGCCTCATCCTGGTGATGGCTTGTTCCCCTCAGGTTTTAGAAAGATTGGTAGCACAGCATCTTTCCTCCCCTTACTCCCCACTTCGATCTAGATTCACTTTTCATGGTTTCAGTCAACCATGGTCTAGAAGTGGATGATCCTCCTTCTGATGTATTGTCAGGAGGTCAGTAGTAGCCTAACGCTATGTCACAATGCTTACCTCATTGACCTCACTTCATATCATGTAGGCATCTCATCACCTCACATCATCACAAGAAGGGGGAGTACAGTACAGTAAAATATTGTGAGACAGAGAGGCCACAGTGACATAAATTTTATTATAGTATGTTATTAAAATTATTGTATTTCTTTATTAGTTATTGTTGTTAATTTCTTACTGTGCCTAATTTATAAATTAAACTATCATAGGTATGTATAAATAGGGGAAAACATAGTACATATGGGTCTGGTATTATCTGTGGGTTCAGGCATTCACTGGGTGTCTTGGAATGTATCCCCTGTTTACTATTGGGGACTAGTGTATATGGTTTCTAATTCACTTCTAACGGGAGTAAGAAACTGTGTTTTTCTATGGCTCACTCCTAAAAATGTAGAAACTTTCCCCCAGATATCCTCAGGGCACTTCCTCTTGTATCTCATTGCCTAGTAGGGGGTCCCATCATCATCCCGGATCCAGACACATTCTAGTATATAGTGATGAGGTCAGCTCTGGAGTACCTAGACTCCAATAAAAATACATGTACTGATGATAAGGGGAGATGGAAGAATGGCTGTTGGATGGGCAGCCAATAGTAGACCCTACAGTGATGAGACCAGTGCGGTTTAATTGAAAGAATATATGTGAAAGGCCCTCAGTATAAAGCCCTGAGGGAACCTGGGTGGCTCATCCAGTTAAGTGTCCAATTCTTGATTTCGACTCAGGTCATGATCTCAGGGTTGTGAGACTAAGCCCTGCATTTGTTCCATGCTGAGTGTGGAGCCTGCTTAAGATGTTCTCTCTCCTCCTCCCTCCGCCCCCTCTCCCAGCTCACACATGCACGTGCACTAAAGCCCTAGACCTGCATTGTCCGTTGTGGTAACCACTAGCCACATGTGGTTACTGGACACTTGAAATGTGGTAACTCCAAATTGAGAGTGTAAAATACACATCAGATTTTGAACAGTATACACAAAAAAGTATAATATCTCAATTTTTATATTGCTTACATATTGAAATAGTATTTCAGATCTATTTGGTAAATTAAAATATATTACTAACATCGATTCTACATGTTTCTTTGCTTCTTTTAAATGCAGTTACTATAAATCTTAAAAGCATACATGTGGCTCTCATTTGTGGATAGAATTGTATTTCTTTTGGATGGAGCTGCATTAGGCCATTGACTTTCCAATTGTTTCAACTGGAGAAACTATTTCAAAAAGTCTCTTTAGAGAAACGGACAAAAACAGAACTGCTCTGGTCCAGTGGGGTAGGGAGCTGGAAATGCCGATAAGATCTACTCACCAATTCCTGCAAAAGCATTTATGAAAATACTTACATCAAATACAGATTTTAAAATGAAATCAGTGGAAGTCCCTAAGATAGTAAGAGGAATAATTTTATAATTACTTGCTTAAGATCTTCCCTAGGAAGCTAAATAGTGCAGTAAAATGCCTTCATGGAACTCACATGTTAAGGAGAGAGGGAGCCAATGGGTTCAGTTGTTGGGACTTGGTTATCTTCTCTTAGGAACCTATAGTCTTCAGAGGAGTTTGGCTTCTGAGTTATGTGAAAAATTGATTTCTTTCTCATGTTTGCTTTCCTCTGGTTTCTATTAGTTACTGTGCTGTTGGACCAAATGGTATAAATCCAACGAAGCCAACAGATGAGATAAAAGCAGCCTAAGGGGACAAAACATAGAAGAGGAACAGGTTACAAGTCTCCATTTTCCTACATCCCATGTAATATGAGTTCAGTCTTCTTGAAACTTTCCTCAAACCTGGTACAGAATTGTAAGTGCTAACTGTACCTTAAGTGATTTTATAAAGTCTGACTTTCCGAAAACAAAAAGCACAATCTTTTCAGAAGAACAATTTGAAAAACAAAATTTATCAGTTATAAATAAATAACACAGGGCACTTGATAGTTTCCACCTGCCATAGACATGGTGCCCGAAAGGGAGGTGTGATCGTGAAGATATCTCAAGGAGTAATGGGGTTAAAGAGGGAACTGTGTCTCTCTGTGGACATAACAAGTTGCCATTCTGTGGTGTCATGGCCACATTCTTCCTAATTAGAATCCATGTACTTGGGAGGGCACAGTGAGGGGGTCTTTTATGCTTCCTTTTAATACTTAAGTCTGAAGAAGAATAGCAAAAAATAACAATTAATATTTATATAGAACTTACTCTAAGTCCGTAAGTCTGCGTCTTTTACCATTTGCTATATACCTTCATACCTGTTAAGGCAGCAGAGCAGTGAGCTCAGTGGAATAAGGGAATCAATGTTTTCAATGCTGATCCTTGGAAGACCCAGAAGGAAAAAGGGTCGGCAGGAATGTTTGGTTGCAGCTTTTTCACGCAAGCAGGAAAAATGCAGGTTAAACTCCGTTAACACAGTTCTCTTTAGAAAGGTTTAGGCATTGGAGACTGACCATCCTGTCATGACCGGGAAATCACAGAATGTTCTTTTTAATGTCAAAGAAAAAGTGATGCCAATACAGGACACCTTAAGCCCCTCCCGTTGTGGATCTGGCACTGCATAATTGCTTAGGCCCTGTTTACAGTCAACACCGCAAGGGTTAACTATAAAGAAAGCTGGTAGATTTTATGAGGATGTGTTTGGTATTGGGGAAAAAGAAAATGAATTAAATGTAATGTTAGGAAGTTCCTGTGCTGGTGCTGACTAGAAGCCTAACATTGGCAGAGAATTTTACAAGTAAATTAAACTACTATTGATGTGTTATCTGTTCGACTCCGAAGGGTATTTTAAATATGTATTATAATATACATATAAGGTACAGTCTCATATTCATGGGCAAGAATTCTATAAGGAAGGAGCACTGGAAACCTATGTAACACTTTTTATAATAACAGAAATTTGACTTATTATAAACTGATAACAAATAGCTTTATTAAAGACTGTGTTGATATGCATATCTTATTTTGATTTTGAGGTATATTTGAAGAAAAATTGTTATTAAATACACAACAAGAATTCTTCCCTTCTTAGAGATTCAGTGTGTTTTATTTTAAATATGTGCTTCTCCTATTGATTCCATAGCCCAGTTCTCCAGTTTCTTCCAGGTTACTGCTGTAACTATAACATTCTACTTAAAATCATGAATGATAAGAAGATGTACTTGAAGTCCATTAGTCCCTTAATTGAAGCCGTTATCCTGGCTAATTAAAACAGAAACGACAACAACAACAACAACAACAACAACAACAACAAAAAGACCCGAATAGGGATGAATATTTGATTTGCCCATTAAATAAAAATTCTAGAATCTGGTACCCCCAAATGGGAGGGGGTACTCTTTGTACCATTCATTCATTTGTTAATTCAAAAATATTTATAAATCTACAATATAATATATTCTGTGCTAGGTGCTTCCTCAGATACACCTGAAAGGACCAAAATAATCCCTAGTTTTGTAACAATGTTGATCTATGAAGAGAAACTGACATTAAAAGCAAGCAACAATATAAAAGGTTTAGGGGTGATAAAGGAAGTAAAGAAGTCTATATTAAAGTCTATATTAAAACTTACCCACTAGGTTTTTGGCAAGGGAAACACCAGATAAATTGACATTTCAAGTCAATTCAAGTCAACACAAAAAATAAGTTGGAATTAGTCAAGTAGAGAAGGGAATAACACTTATAATTAGACTTAGGGGTCCACATTTGTAGAAGTTTAGAAGCAAGACAAACTTGTAAAGAACTTAGAGAAGTTCAAGGTGATTGGAATATAGATGTGAGGGTAAAGAGTGCTGAGAATTTAGGCTAGTGAGCTCAGCAGGGTGATGATTCTTGAATGCTCATTTAAAGGTTTCACTCAGGGCAATGAGAAGCTGTTGAAGGACTTTGCAAAATGGAATAACACAGTAAAATTTCCGTTTCAGGAGCATCCTTTGTAGGCAGCATGGAGGGGGTCAGAATGGAGGGTAAAAAAATCATGTAGTGGACTATTGTGGTAGTTCAGACAAGAGATGGTGGTGGTCTGGGTTTAGGATCAATGGGAATGGAGTTGAGAGATATGATAGATTTAAAAATGTATTAGGAAGTTAATGGGAGACTTTGTGATTGATTAGACATGAAGAATATGGATAATGAGGCAGAATGGGAGAGAAACGCGCACGAGAGAGAGAAATGAATCGAGATGAATCAAGGATAAATCTTAGGCTTCTGTTTTAGAGAGCTGGGTTCACTGAAATTGGGAAGATTGGTGGAGAAGCAACTTTGAGGAAGATAATGTCAGTTTTGAGACTGTTGAATTTGATGTGAGACATCTAGGCAGAACTCTGCTATAGGCAGCCAATTTAATCAGTCTGGAGCTCAGAGAAGAGATATAGCCTATAGTGCATAGATGGATTTTGAAGTCATTAGGGTAGAAGAGGTCACCCACTGAGTTTATGCAGAGCAAGAAGGGGAGTGGAAATAACCTTCCATTATTTAAGATAGGACCCCAAAATGCCAACATTTTCAGGATGGGTAGCGAAACAGGATCCATAAAAAGACTGCAAAGGATCATCCAGAAAGGTAGCAGGGAAATTAGTAAGAAACTCAAATCAAATGGCGAATTGAATATTTGGGAATATTTGGGAAACGGCAAGCTGTACCTTTGGCAACCTGTATATTAGGGAAGAGAATGTTTCAAGAAAGGCTTGTAAGTGTCTAGTGGATTTTGAAACCTTGCTGGTGGCCTTGGGAACAGTGCTTCTTAAGGATCTGTGGGCACTCAGGCCACACGGTAGTAGGTTTAAGAATAAATGTGAAGATAAGGAAGATAGACAACTCTTTTGAGAATTCAGCTGTAACTTGTGGAGCTTTATAGGTAGGGAGGTGAGAATTCTGCAGAAGGTTTTATTTTCTCAAGGTAGGAGAAATTTAGATATGTTATTATGATACTTGGAAAAAGTCAAAGTTAAAGTTAAAAGAAGGAGATAACTGAAAACAAATAAGGCCTTTGACATTTATGATGGATAAGATCCAGGGCACAGATAGAGCATTAGGCAGATGGGACACCTCTTCTGTTTGAACAAGAGGCAAGGAGGAACAGATGCTAAACTTGGTGATGAGAAGGTGAGAGGCCCCCAAATAGTTTGTGAGGTGAAGGACGGTGGAGAATGTGTGAGATAGGTACTGTGGTGAATGGAAGAGAGAGAGAGGTGACTAGGGAACGAGACAAGTTTGGAAGGTTGGGGACCATGAATAGAGAGAGACCCCATAATCCCTAGTGTTCATCCCAAGTACAAGATATGTCTATGTAGATCCTCTTATGAGATCCAGTCCTCCCATAGCATAGCTCCAGAAGAGAGTGTCATTTTGACATGAGATCGAGTTAAATAAGAATTTATCACATCGGGTTAGAACCACAGTCAGCCTGCACTGCCCACAGCCTGTGACGCAGGGAGGGATTCCTTGGCATGTGGGGACTGTGCTGTCCATGAATCACAGAGGCCAGTAACTGGCCGCCAAACATCACATTCCCTTTAAAAAGCCATAATGAACTGATGATTAAGTTAAATGTTTTGATCAATTATAGAGTGTCGGACCGTTTGCCTATTGGTTGTTAAATTATGCAAACATCGACTACCTAAGAATTCAACCAGACATGACCATGTAATGGTTCCAGGATGGATTGTGACACTAATATTTTGCCTATCAACTATTGCACAGGTTTATTGTTTACATTGAAACTTCTAGCTACCCTGCATGTAATGCTTCTCTTGCAAGTGTGCAAATAACACATTTGTTGTGGAGAATTTGGAAAACAAAGAAAAACAGAGAAGAAAATAAAAATTGCCCTAATTCCCACCTGGAGATGTTTTTAAAATTGGATTATTCTATGTAATAAACTTTTTTTTTTTTACTCTCAGCATCCTGAATATTTCTTCATGTTATTAAATATTTTTCAAAAGTGTCATTTTAAATGACACCATTGAAATACATATAAAAATTATGCAAATCAGTGGATGTCCCATTACTTAAACTGTGCTCTGTGCCTTACTATTGGCCTTTTCAGTTTTCCTAATTTTCTTTTGAGGTGAATATCTCTGCACACAAAACAGCCCACATCTCCAATTGCTTCTTTAATCATTTAGCTACTCTTTAAAAAAATTTTTTTTAGTATAGTTGACACACAGTGTCACATTAGTTTTAGGTGTACAGCATAGTGATTGGACAAGTTTATATGAGATGCTGTACTCACTACAAGTGTAGCTACCATCTGTCAGCATACAACACCGTAATTGTCACTAACACTGTGGATCTCTGAGTGGGTGATAGGATTCAGCATTCTGGGTTTAAATAAAATTGTGTTTTAGCAGAAAAAAGAAAACTATCTTAAATCTAAATATTTGCAAGGATGAATGTTCTTTAAATCTTGACAAAGGCATATTTTCTGGACTTTCACTTGACTCCGGAGATATAAAGGTGTAAAATGTAATAAAGGTCACTCTTCTGACATGTATGTCACAAAGCTCATTTATTTTCTATAATTCAAAGAATAAATATTTTTGTATAGTAGGTTTTGCCCTGCCCCTTTCAGCCAGAATTTGAATACTTAGTTACTGATATTTTTTGACTGTTCTAATAGGAAGGTATCTGTGTAGGCATAACATATGTAATGAGCTCTACTGAGCCATATCACACAGAATTTACAATTCATACCACTTGATAGGAGATGGTAATTCTTATGCACTAAATAAAGTGGTGGCTGGCTACAGGCTTCTTTACCATTTGGAGAATACCCTCTGCAGTGATAGATTAATGGTTCCGCATTACCAAACATCTTGAAAGTTTAGATTTTTCTTTTGAGAAAGTATACTCAATTAGGTAGAAATTTAAGGAAAGCAGACATATAGAGAAAACATTCATTTCCTAGTATTCCTCAAGTATCCACTGGTCTATCTCTGAACATCAGGGAATTCTTTTCTGGAAACATACCCAATAGAGCAATAGCCTGGGGCTTGGGAAGAGATATACTTTGTATATGGAAGACCTTAATCATTGTCATCTCATTTTCCTTCTTGCCACTGCATTACTAAATGGAGAAGATATTCGGTAAGCATGTATTAATCATGTTCTAGAGAAGGGAGAAATTAAGATCCAAAATTAGGTAACCAGTCCCCAGCCTCAATGCAGAGCTGAGTCAGATTTATGGTGGGTCTCTTGGTCAGTGTGTTTGCCAAAGTCAGCTACTTCTAAAAAAATCTTCCCCAAAGCTTTATGAATCTAGTCCCTTGTACTATTCATTTGCCCATTTTCTAAGTTTATAATTTTTCTTTCTCCTGTTTTCCAAAAGCTACATTTGGGGTTTTTCTGAAGAGGAATATTGTCTTTTATTTATACCTCTTACCTTTTCTTTCTGTAATTAAATCCTTATTCATTTTCCAGCTTTGCCACGAGCTAGATAAGAAAAAACTGAACCATAGAGGTACATACCTACGTATTTAAGAGGCCTTCTGGGCCAGCCCTTTTGTTTCCTTGTGAGTTTACTAAAGTATAGAGGGTAAGTAGCTTGCCGAAAACCACCCATGGTGAAAGCAGTCACTGTTTTGAAAAATTTTATAAAATTACATAATAGCAAAGATGAAATAACACGATGTCTAGTAACAATTTTAATGTTCATGAGCTGTTTATTTTCATCTTTCAGATTAGATAAGGCAGAAGAAGCTTCTGAGACAGTAGAGCATAGAACACTAAGATGATTTGGCAACTGGAGAACAACGTTGTAGGCAGGACTAGAAACACAGCAATTATTTCTTAAATCTCCAGTGAAGCTTCTTCCCATGATAGTGCTTCAAATTATGTAATTAAGTGGTTTAAAGGGCCCTGACTGGTTTCAGTGTATTATAATGTAGTACATTTATCAAATGATAGAGGGAATTTCCAGTAGAGCAGGTTCTTCTCCCTTAGCCTAACAACAGAGGATTATGAAAATCAAAACATCATAGATAAAAATTGGCTGTGAGGAAAGTTCTCTTACACATTTACATTTGGAATAAACTGGAAGCGCATAAAAGCTACAAAATGTAGCCTAACAGCAAGTAAGCAATTTTATTCCCTCCCCCACAAGTTAATTTTTCTGGGTTTATTCCTTTTTCATCTTCAAAAGATATTTATGACCTATAACTCAAGGCATTTTTTAATTAAGAAGTGAACACCAAAGATCCTTAAATGTGTAGTTATAAATCCTGCTGCAATAAAACAAAGTCCAAATGCGGAATATTGAGAACTGTCTCCTTGGTTAGTGCTTTGCACATTTATAAATCATTATCACTGGAAAAGAGAGAGAGAGCACTTTTTTTTCCTTTAAGTGGGACAAAGTAGTTGCCCCTGACCCTGGGCAGGGTTGAAGAATTTAGGGGACACAAATATAGTTGTGTTCCTGGTTATCACGGGTACAAAAAGAACTTTCTATTCCTGCTGATAAGCAGGGAGAGGCAGGAGGCCTCGGAGAGTCACGTGGAGCCCTGGGGAAGACGCTGGCAGAAGAGGGGCATCTCAGGGCAACCAGAATTACTCTTACCAATCCCTTGACCAGATTAGTACAAGAGGCTGGTCAGAAGGAGCGATCATGCAGAGTATTCATGCATTTGCTAAAAAAGTAGGCTCTGTGCTGTCCAAGCACCCTGGTTTTTTTTGTTTGTCCTTTTCTCCTTGTGTAAGAAATTGAATTGGACTAATAGGACAAATTACTTCTACTAGAAATCTACACATTCAAGTCAAAGGTTTTCTCTAAAAGTCTGAATGTCTGAAAAATATTTGCAAAAATTGTAATCACTTTTTAGCTCCTTAAGTATTGGGATGTCAACATCCCAATAACAACATCCCAACAACAAATGCAAATAAATTTGCATTTATGTTCCAGATTAGATGGATTTGGGAGTCCTACTTCCATCCCTGCTGCCATTTGGAAATGACAATATCATGCTTACTGCCTCTAATTCTAGTTATTATCATATTTCGCATCTCGTGATTTCTGGGAAAAGCTAGAGTGTCTCTCCCCAGGTGCCAGTTATTGCTTACAGAGCTTGGCTTCATAATTCCATAATCATTGCACTGTCCATAGTAAATATGGGAAATTACAGAGAACTAATCAATGTAAGGCATATGAAACCTATATTAGCCTAATAATAACTTAAAAGTAGTAGCCCCATAAAAGCTAATTTTAAAATAATCAAGAAGGACTGTGTGTGAAATGACTGAAACCTCATTTTAATTAGCAATTTTGTTAATTTTCCAGATTATAAAAAGTTGGAGAATTTCAATACTTCATTTTGTTAAAAACATGAAAATTTTATTTAAGTGAGTTTGTTGGGTTTTTTTTTAAGAGTTTATTTTTCATTGGGTGAGAAATATAGCATATCACAGGGGAACTCAGAGGTTCAGTTTTGACATTTTTATTTTGTACTGTTTATTTGCAAGGGTAATTAACAAATTGTCAAGAAAGCATAAATCTCTGGAGATATGTACCAAGAGAAATGTCAGTATGATAACTCTTTGTTTATTCAAAATTTTCATAGTGATCACTCAGTGAGGAACCTTAGAAAAAAAAATATGATCATTGTACACAAAGTATTTTATTTGGTATGACTGTCTTTATTTCATAGACTCTGTATAATTGAGTGCTTTTCTCAGGTTTATTTTTCCTTTAAAATATTTGTGTGAAGTAGGCCATGTGAGTACCAGAACTTTCAGCTCAGAAATTTGAAGCAGGAATAATTTTGCATGTAACTTACATAGGCTATTTTTAAAATCAAAATGATCAAATGTGAATTTTATAGTCTGTTTTTGTTATGTTAATCTAATTTATTATCATGATATTATACAGTTTAGTAGCATAATTAAAATATCACTTGTGGAACCCATAGCCCAAACAATATTTCAGCTTAATTAGTAGACATGCATACCTACTTCTCTTCTAAGGTATCCATGGGCTCTGCTCAGGGGACAGCCTAGGTGAAGAATCATGATTGATCTAATCCATTTAAATCTGTACTAGTTTCTCTTGTAACTGAGAGTAGAGAGTACTGTGGGAAAAGGAGATGGGGATAGTTAATAAAACACAATAAAGCTTAAGAAGACTAAAAAAGCAAACAAAAAAAAAAGATTTTATTTATGAGAGAGAGAGAGCGCATGCAAGTGGGAGGAGAAGCAGAGGGAGACAGAGAATCTCAAGCTGATTCCATGCTGAGCATGGAGCCTGATGCAGGGCTCAATCTCATAACTCTGAGATCATGACCTGAGCAGAAATCAAGGTCAGACACTTGACCGACTGAGCCACCCAGACAGCCTTAAATGAGTTTTTTTAGATGATTCTAGACCAAGGCCAGAGCACTTCATGGAAGATGGTAGGCAGCTAAATATATTTAATTGTTGGATGAGGTGAGGGGTTAAAAGAACAAAATACAACCTTTCCAATAGTTTATAAAAGGGAGAAAAAAGAATTAATAGATACACGCTTTTCTTAAAGGAAAACTTTTGAAAATATGATTTTGTACCTTTTAATCAAACACACTGAAATTTAATTGATGCTACTAGAACAACAGGAGTTCATTTTTACATGTTGCAAATTTAGAAATTGAGATTATTTAAATAGGAGTTAGGATTAAGTTTACTTTTACTTTATGTTTTTAAAAAAGTTTCCTAAGAAAGTGAGCAAAGGAAACAAGCTTACTGAGATGTATCTATGAGAGAGGTTAAGTTGTTTTCAGGCAAATTCCTCCCCCTCGCCTCTCCACCTCTTTTGAGAGCTCAGTCTGTAGGTGTGTTAGTTTTCTACTGAAGTTCTCTAACAAATTAGTATCAATTTAGTGGCTTAAAACAAGATCAGTTTCTCTTGCAATTCTGTTAGAAGCCTGACATGAATCTCACGGGGTTAATCTCGAGTTGTTCATGGGGGTGCATTCCTTTCTCCAGGCTCTGAAGGAGAATCGGAGACTTATTTCCTTACCTTTTTCAGTTTCTAGAAGCCATCTCCATTCCTTAACTCAATTCATGGTTTTTTAAAAACTACATCATGTCAAATGCCAAAAATGAGGGAAAATCTGTAGGAATGCCTTGTATTCATTCAGGGCTATGTCCTATGAATATAAGTCCTATGAATATAAATTTTGCCTGAATTAATCATTTTAATCTAACAACCAGTTTACTGTAAACCATGTGCAAAGTGCTGTATAGAAGAGATGCGTGTGACCTTGTTAATCTTTGGAACAATTATGTGTCCCTCTTTCTTAGATAATGATGTTGAAAATGATCTTCAATCAGACATCGGTTGAGCACTGCAAGACTCACACTGAAAAGCTGAAAGAATGCAACTTCTTCTTAATAGCTGTTCGCCTGGCCTCACTGAACCAGATCTTGGATCCCTGGGTTTATCTGCTGCTAAGAAAGATCCTTCTTCGAAAGTTTTGTCAGGTAGCAAATGCTGTCTCCAGCTGCTCTAATGATGGACAGAAAGGGCAGCCTATCTCGTTATCCAATGAAATAATACAGACAGGAGCATGAAAGAGAACACCTAATCAACTAGCATGTTCACAGCTTTTGGCAACAAGTAGCCATAAACCTTAGTGTGAATTTAGGCATCTCTGGCATGCCACTGTTTATGCATTGAAGGAGAATTTTGATATAAGGCTAAATGGTCTCAGAAGCATAGATAATCCCCTATGTGCCAAAAGTGTTGAAACACAAACAAAGGAAAATATATTATTAACAGTCTAGTGTTTTTGGGTCTCAGCCATTGTTAGCTGAATATGTGATTATTTATGAGATGAAAACATTTTTTGTTATATAAATGATCTTGGTCTGTGGTGGGGGTGGAGTGGGGAAAGTTAATATTCCAGCGTACTGAGTACATGGGGGACGGAATCCATAGATCATCAGAGATAGGCAGTAATTTGCCTTTGTCCAAAGACCTTGGTCTTCTGTATTCTCTTTCTTTCTTTCTTTCTCTCCATGTCACTCTTTTCCCCTTACATTTTTTAAAAAGTTGCACTAGGATAAAAAACATAAATGTATCCACAATATTTAGTGGTGTTGATGTAAATATTGCTCAATGCATAAATTATCTGCTGAACTTACGAAGTTTAAGTTGTGGATGTGTTGGTAATTATGTTTACTCCTATATAAGAGCCAATTGCATTTATTTGAAATATGACAGGATTTATGACTATCCAAATTACTCTATGTTCTTCTTTTTGAATGTATTTTTCATTCTTAAAAGCCTGGGTAAGATTCATGAATCTGATCTTGAGAGTCAAGAAAGTGATTTTTCCCAAAATGCTATTTAAGAACTGATTTGAGAACTAAATGCAGGTACTGTGGTTAATTCTTTTCCCTGATTGTTCCACCAGAAGTATTCTCTAGTCTTCTGGATATTTAAATCCTAACTCTAATTTCTATAGAGTTAATACTAACTCCAATAAATATTTTGAAGGTTCCATAAAGAGTTTCTATAGTTTGGCCTATTTATAGAATTAGAAAATTAATAGTATCGACCCCTCACAGCACTTTTTCTATTCTCTCTTCAAAGTAGCTCTATATCTAAATATTTATTATTAATATGTTTTTCTTATACTCTACATGTGTACAAACCTTGATATCTAAGCTAGGTATCTTTTTGGCACAAGTAGATTATTATACTAAGTTTTGAGAGTTGCACTTAAAAAAACAACAACAGAAAAACTTCCCCAACAAACATAACAATCTTTTAAGTGAGACCTACACAAAATGCTCTTTGTATCCTTTGAAGCATTCATTTTGCAAACTCATTAACATTTTCTCATGAAGATAGTAATCTACAGCTTGCCTTATTGCATTCCTAATTTTAAAAGTGTGAGATTTGTATTTATATTTATTTATAGTAACTACTTTTTCCCCCGTGTTTAGTAGGCATTTGAGGAATAATTGATTTTAATAGGTACAACATATCTATTAGATTAATATATAAACCATCCAGGTCAGTCAGGAATAATCAATTTTTTAATTATTATTATTATTATTATTATGAATACCGTGTCAAACTGAGTGGATAAACAAGGTCTGCTGAGAGTGGTTATGTAATTCATGATGGTTCCACTAATCTATGCTGTAGAAAAAAATGATCATATAGAACCTAATACTAAAGCCCTGTTATAAAATCTCTCTATGCTATAGAATTGGATTATCCCACCAGTCACCTCATGAAGAATTAGACAAAGCTACCTCCTTTTTCCCAGGAAAAAAGTGCACTTAAATTACCTCACAGAAAAGAGGCCTTACCTTTTGAATCGTCCTCTGGTCCTAGGTCACAATCTGACAGACACATACACACTGTATGGATTTAAGTGGTGTGAGTGGGATTGGGTTATCCCTTCCAGCACCTAGTACAACACTTGAAATGTAGGAAGAGTTCAGCATTTATTCAATGAATGAATGAATGAATGGCTGCCAAAACCAAGTGTGTCTTGGCAAGGTGCCTGCCATATGACTGAAGAGCCACATGCCATTATAGTCCATCAGCCTGATAAGGTGAACGCTCTCTGCCTCTTTAATTACAGAAATATGAATTTACCTTCAAATGTGTAGTAACATACTACTGTACAACAAAGTGCTTTATCTGTATTAATAATTTAAGAGACTGATACTTCCAAATGGAAATGGAGATTACTGTCAAAGAAATACCACTTTTCCTCAAAGCACAGAAATACACAAAGACAAAACAACCTGAAACTTATCCTTAAGTTCAAAATAAATTTCTGCCCAGGGATACGTGGCAGGAGTGGACACATGGCAGTTTTTCAACAAGGTTGAAAAGAAAGTGGAGAAGGAAAAATTATGTAAATGGCATGGGTTTTGTTATCAGGCCAGCCATTGGTTTGTCCAGGGAAAAGCTGATAAGAAATAGAAGCCCCAAATGATTTCAACCTTTGGATGATAGCTGAAGTTAGATTTCAGAGATGTTGTGCAGAGGCCCTACGTGTGATCAGAAAGTGAACAGACATCTGAAGTCACTGCATTAAAAATCTGTTTAAGTTTAAGTTTATTGGCCTTTAAATTCTTCCTCATATACTTTGTTTATCTGTGTATCTGTCTGAACAGGAAAAGAAGATGTGGGCATAAATTATGATGATTCTTAACTTGATAGTATTGATTTAAAAAAAAATTAGAGGCCTAGGAGACCACCTGGGAAGAAGTGAGGATAATGTAGAAATTAAGGTACATGGGACGCCTGGGTGGCTCAGTCGGTTAAGCGGCTGCCTTCGGCTCAGGTCATGATCCCAGCGACCTGGGATCTAGTCCCACATCTGGCTCCTTGCTCAGCAGGGAGCCTGCTTCTCCTTCTGCCTCTGCCTGCCACTCTGTCTGCCTGTGCTCGCTCGCTCTCTCTCCCTCTGTCTCTGACAAATAAATAAATAAATAAAATCTTTAAAAAAAAATTAAAAAAAAAAAGAAATTAAGGTACAATCAGTTACTGTAGATTGTACATAGCAGGGCTGATTTTCCAAATGATGAATTTATGCAGCTAAGCTGTGTCATAGAAGAGAAGGATGACATGCTATATCCAATAAGGATATTTTACGTTTCAAATAAAATCGGTGCAGTGGATATCTCAAAACTACTTTAAATGTTTTATCTTAAGATTTATCAAAATTTGCCTAAGGCTGTATACCAGGATATTTTTAAGTAGATCTGTTTAATCTTGACAGATTTAAATGACTATGAATCAAAAAGTGCACATCTATTTCTACTTAACATTTCTTTATTATATAAAAAATCTCTCGACTGTGTTATAGAATAAAATTGTGGAAGCTCATGTAAAAGTTAACTGTAAGAGACCCTGGGACCGTGCTGGCATAGAGTGACAGACCAACTAGAAACTCTCAAGACATAACTATTTTTCAAAGGTGGTCAATCTGTGACAATATTCTAATAATAGATTTTCCAGTGAATTAGATCTTTTATTTATTGATACTTTTTATCTGTCTGTTGGCTTTGAGTCCTAATTTGTGATTAGTTTCAATCTTTCCATGTCAGCAATCACTTAATGGTTCTTTTGTACTGGGATTAAATCAGAGACAGAAAATAGAAAAATTTTTATTGTTGACATTTTAAGCACATATATTCTTATTTATTTTTTAATACTTAACCCCAAAAGCTGTTCTCGAAATAAACAGGATACTGGAAGATGAGTGACATAGAAAGACTGCAGAGTATTTATTCCTAAGAACATATTAAAAGCTTAATGTGGAAAATTAAAATTTCTATGATTTACCCATGTGAAAAGCTTAGACCATCACCCATGCCAAATCTTCAGAGATGTTTATTGATGGTTTTATGCTCGTATACATCCCCAAATTGCTAAAACTGAGGTTTTAGTAAATGTGCAGAATTGTTCAATGAATAAATTATATTATTTTAAAAAGGAGAACTATTTAATACTGTGGCTACATTCAGAGGACTGTTATCTGAATTGCAATAAAATTCTGATAAGAGATGGCATACATCTGTGATGTTTCCTAACATAGATTTTGATAGAGCCAATTTACAAAGTTTGAAAATCAACCTAAATCTCACATGCACATTTGTTAAAGAGCTGTAGCAGTTCGGTATTCTAAGACAACTAACGAGTGATTACATATGAAGCATGAAACAGAGAATTAGGGAAAATGTTAAAATTATAATTCCGTTAGATTGGCATCCTTTATATGGATACTGATTTCATAAGAAATTTCATATTAAGCTGAGTTACCCGAAAGATTTCAATTTTATTAGGGATTAATTTCTCTAGTTATCCACTAAAATCTTCTACCTGTCTTCTTTGAATACCTTTTTTGGATTGAGCCACCTTGCATAAAACTGAAGAAAGTAAAAAGAATAGTGCAGAGTGAACTTGTTCTCAAAGTGACAAAGGAAAAACTGAGACTATGCCCTTCTCAGAAAGACTTTCACAAGTCTAGAGTTAAGGAATTCTTTTTACAAGAATATCAATAATTCATGTTAAAGTCAGATGGAAAGATATCCTCAAAACATGCTCCTTAACATTTTCTTTCTCACTTGTCCCTGTTCTCTACTCTTTTAAGGAACAAAAGAGCACAGAATTTTTATTTTATATATTCTCTATTTTATAATCCTAAAATAAGGACTCTATTTTAAAGGTTTATAATTTATACAAGTTGAATTTTAAACCATGACATAGTGATACCATAAACTGAGTACATTTTGATTATCTGGAAAAACAGAATCAGATATATACCATATTCATTTATATATCACTTACTTTCTTTATTGAGAATCAAAATTCTTTCATTTTCAGAATTTTAAATCAATCAATTTAATATTATCAACAACCTAAATATTTACTGGATTACATATTTCTTTATTAGGAACAAGACGGTGACCCCAAGCCCCTTGCCTCCAACCTGCTTATTCATTTTCTCAACAAAGAGAAAGTAATAGAAATATTTACTGTTGGTGAAACTGGGATTGTTTTTAAGAGGATAGAGAACAGCTTCATATTTCTAGCATGCTTATGCCTTAATATATGAAACAGATCTAAGTCTGTTTTTTAGTAAGTCTGCTTTGACGGAACAATTTTATTATGGGAGTAAAGATAGGAAGGAAAGAGATGATCACGAGGAACAAAATCAGACTTTTCAAAGTTTTTGAGCATTTGGAGATGATTCCACCCCTGAAGTTATTTTTTAAAGTGCAGCTCTTACATTCTTTTGTCAATTGCTTTAGAAAAAGAATATTTTGGCTTCTTAAGTAAAGTGAATCAGATATCTAGACAAAAAGTAGCCAATCACCAAACTTCAACAGTTATTTGAAAATAGTTTCTTTATTTTCTGTTTGTGTAGAGTCGAAGCTGTAATGTTAAACACAGAAAAATGCATATGACTTACTAATACACTCCAGAGTTCTTTCAACTTTTGAAAATGTACTTATGTCAAATATGCAAAGGGAGGGGGTGTAGAGAACATAAAGAAAGACATGGAGAGAACCTTGTACATTTCCAATTTGTTAAATTTCTTCATCCTTTTAGGCCATTCCACAGAATCAAAGAGAGGAAGGAACCACATTTATCTTTATCACATGAGTGTCAGTATGAAAAAGCAAGGAGTGGCCAGTATTCTTTTCTGTAAGATCAGGTGTTAAGTTCACTCCAGTCATCACTGACTACTAAATTCTCTTCCTTCCATATATGTATGGAATTTGTATGAAATATTTTACTTTCTCCCTCTTCTCTTACCTAATGTGTATGGACAAATAGCATAAAGTTGAACATTTCTTTACACAAAAAAAGTTTAAAATAGGCACTGATTATCTTCTGTTGACAATAAATGAGTGTAAGTACTATTTACATGGTATATTTAAGTAAGAACTGAAATAATTGACACCTTAATCAATAATGTAAAACTCAGCATAGAAAACGTATGTTTCTCCATCTTTCCTATTCAGCCTCCTATCCCTACACACTTGGTTAAGTGGGAAGATACACTTTTGTCATCTCCATGTAAAGTTTTTTTGGAGTTATCCCCAGCAGAGGTAAACACCTCTTCCAGTATATTTTAAGTGCTGGCCTTCAGGATTGTGGAGACAAAGAATAAAAGAGACTTTGAAAACTACATCAAAATTTTGACAGCATTCAAGTCATAGCTAGTCTGTGTACTTAATAAATGTGTGTTTTTCATGTTGTGTTTGTCAATGGAAAATAAAGTTGAATGTTCTGAAATGTTCCTGTCTTTTTTTCCTGATGCCAACTCATGTCAGGAATATTTTTTTAAATTGTGTTAAATATTTTTCTGAAATCCTATTTGACATGCTTTGTCAAACAACAGCACAATGTAATATGCAGCAGCATTATGCTATCTCGATGATAATACCATTTTGTTTTACATTCCATAACTGTGTGCAGTACAAATTACCACTGATTTGCTGTAGATCTGAGGTGCCCTTTTCCCATTTTCAACGTGATATCTTTTCATGTTATAATCCCCGATTTTTTGTTATTAATACAAAAGCACATTTATAAATCATTCTCAATTTAATTCATCCTCTCCTTTGTGGATTCTAGTATAATCTATAGGCAGCCAACCAAGGAATTGTCCTTGCTTGTAGTCAGACCCTTTGATAGATTTGTACCTGGGTATTGGTGTGAGCTGATTACTGTCAGAGACACACTTTGCGCTTACCCAATACTCCTTCTATGTGCTCATTCAGGTCAATCTACCTCTTCCTTAGTGAAGGGAGATGTTCTATAGAATATAGGCTGCTAAGCCAAGCTCAACAAAAGTAGTACATCAGGCTTCTTCTAAGAAAAGGTATTTAGGGAGAGCTCTGACCATTCCTTCTCCCATGGGGCTCTAGGCTCCCAACCAGATTTTATGATCTCTATAGTCTTTGCCCTGTAGCATCAGATAATGTCATGATGATAACTTCTGGTAGACCAGAAATACCACCATGATGTTGTTGAACCTACATACCGTAAAATGAGACACTGCCCAGTTTCAGGTCCTTGAAGGACATGGGTTCAGACAGTCTTAGATATTCTTGGGGTGGTGTTGTGCTCACCGATACCACTTTGCTCACCCATACCAGTTTTGAGCAAATCCAATTTGATGGTTGGGTACTCAGACTCCAAGCCAATCCTCCAGGCTTGTTCTTTCCTTCAACATGTATTTGTTGTTGTACCTATGATGTGCCAAGCATTCCAGTAGGTGTTAAGACACAAAGATTTTTTTCCTAAAAACTCAGCTGTCAATGAATGTATAATCTTGTAGGGAATAGGGAAGAATTTGGTCAGAGCTTCTATTAGAGTAAGCATATAGGGGAGGTGACCCCAAAATAGGAAGTCATTTCCTGTAGAAGATGACAGTTAACCTGCATTTTGGAGAAAGGAATGGGTGTTAGTTGGGAAGGGAAGGGCATTTTAGGATACTTTTTCACTTTACTGTCCCAAATTATCATTTCCAGGGGATTCAAGGTAACTAACTTCTAGTGGTTCTGTGAGAAGTATAGGTCTAAATAAGCATATATCTATAACCTCTCAGAATGGGCCAAAGTGGTATGGCCTTGGGGCAGGATTTCTCCACCTCAGCCCTCTGGGCATACTGGGTCAAATAATTCTTTGTTATGGGGGCTGTCCTGTGCATTGTAGGCTGTTTAATAGTATCTCCGGCCTCTATCCACTAGATGAGAGCAATACTTTGCTAGCGTGATGATCAGAAAAATGTCCCTAGCCATTGAAAAATATATGATGGGAGACCTAACTGCTGCCAGGTGAGAAAACCTGCCTTAAGGCAAGGGCAAGGGAAAGGGATACGGCCATCTGCGAGATCTTGGATCTGAAAGACACCATTCTGGCATTTCCTGAAGTGGCAGGCGCTAGAATGTCAGTTTGTGTATGACTGCACAAAAATGTGGCGTTACCACTACAACAAAGCCCGGATCATCACAGGCCCTGATACACTTCCGTAATCACATAAACCTATTCACAAAAGAGGAGGTACAGTTTCTTAGAAAGTATCACCTTTCTATTGATGTCTCCAATCCCTATTTTGTTCTTGATAAGAGGCCGTGGGGTTATATGTCTCTCAAGGGGATATCTAAAGGTAATGAGTCCATTTCTCCCAGGATCTTTAAAAATCTGTTATAATTCCTCTTAAGTTCACATTTCCAGACAGTTGCCTTAGGAGGAGAGAACTAATTTACCAAACTCTGCCTTTTATGGGATTTTGGCCCATTTGGTCAGTGTTACAGAACTGCAGCAGCTTTATTTAATCTGAAAGATTATTTTTATCAAAAAGCCGTCCAACTCGGGGCAGATGTCTCTTTATTGGCCTATGTTTCTCTGAGCTCATGCCAGTGGTTCAGTACCTCAAGTATAGAGCTATTACCACACATTTTGAAGCCAAAGTTCAACTCAGATCTCTGTAACTAACCCTTAAGCTTCTGGTTTGTATGGAATGGGAAGCTGAAAAATTAAACCCCAAATCTGCCCCCCCAAATTAGAATAAGAATAGTTATTAATCTACTGTAGATTTCTGAGGCCAAGTAAGAAGATCTATGGATAATCAGTGTTTATGTCTAACATTCTTAAGCAGTTTTTAAAAGATGGCTTTGAATATAATATACAAGGTTGCTTGAATTTAACTTTTACAAGAACATGGGAAGAACGTAATTCTGAAACAAGTTCCACAATTTGTGGTCTTTTCAAATTAGATTTAACTAGAACATACAGTGATAGAACACTGACTTTTGATCACTTTGGGATCAGAGCCTCCCCCCCAGTAATCAGATGAAAGATATGGATCCCCTCCTCACAAAAGGCACAGACAATTTTTACAGAGTGTCAGAGACTGTACAGCCCTCCTGAATTCTGTCTGTGGATGCCTTGGAAATTTTTGGACACAGGTTAGGAATTCTCACTGTGAGAGAGTCTTTATGATTCAAGGAACCTCACAGCTTCCCATGTTTGGTTAGAAAGCCAAAATCTAAAACTGGAGTTAAGTCAACATAATTGCTTCCCTGTGAATACCAAAATTCCCTGATATCTCATTATATGCCCACAACATAATCAGGGATAGAATTATTAAAAGAAGATGATTTTTTAAAAAAATGCCATCTCATGGGGAAAAGAAAATAAGACAATCCAACCAGAAGAGGGGAAGCATAGGCTACTCACTAAAAACAGGTCGAAAGTAAAAGTACTATTTTTTTTTTTTAGATTACAAGTAATTCAGTGATTCATTTGCCTTACAACAAAGAGCTTGTTTCAGTTTTCGCTCTTGCTGACCCAGCAAGAGAGATTTAAAATGAAGCTATTTAAAAGTCAATAAAAAAAAATCACCCCACTTGAAAAATTCAATGCCCTACACACAAAAAACAAATGGTTAGAATGTAACTTTCTGTTAAGTAACTTTGTTTTGTTACATGTATACAGATACATACAAATTCACACTTCTGCATGTTCAATGTCTTTGCATTGCAATTTGGAAGGAAGACAGCAAGGATGACTTTACTGATTGATCCTTTCAGTGAGAATGCAAGGCATACACTTACAGATCTTCTTACAAATGTAAAATTAATGATGCTTTAGGCCAACACTTAAAGCTATTAGTAAAATGCTGTATTGATGTTTACAGTTTGTGTTTCTCGACAGGGAAAAGTCTGGAGCAATTAATGACATTTTTCTTTGCATTTTTTCTAGCCTTATTGAGGAAGATGGAAATGAGATCTTAAAACACTGAAGTATTTGTCTATTGGAAACAACACTTTGATACCAAACCATCCTACATTCTGGATGTGTGTACATGAATTAGACAGCTATATGAGATGTGCATAAAATCGCAAGTCGATTTTCATGAATCAGTGGTTTGGAGTCTTCTCCTTTAGCAGATCCATGAAAAGCCATTTTTAGAGAAAAAGCTATTTGTATTTATTTTCAACATTCCTTGTTGATTTAAACTTTTTTTTTGAGCGTTTTCAAGAATTGTGAAAAAATTAATTTTTAGTTCTTTCGGAGTAACTTTTGGAGAAATGATATTGATATTTCATATGGAGATATGAAATTTAAAATGATTTTTTAAAATATGTTATGTTAGACACCGTACAGTACATCATTAATTTTTGATGCAGTGTTCCATGTAACTCCCAGTGCTCCATGCAATATGTGCCCTCCTTAATACCTATCACCCGGCTAACCCATCCTCCCACCCCCCTTCCTTCTAAAACCCTTGGATTGCCTCTCGAAGTCCATAGTCTCTCATGGTTCATCTGTCCTTCTGATTTTCCCCGCTTCATTTTTCCCTTCCTTTTTCTAATGCCCTCCATGCTATTCTTTATGTTGCACAAATAAGTGAAACCATATGATAATTGACTTTTTCTGCTTGAATTATTTCAGTCAGCATCATCTCCAGTTCTGTCCGTGTTGATGGAAATGTTGGGTTTTCATCCTTTCTGATGGCTGAATAATGTTCTATTGTGTGTATGGACCACATCATCTTTATCCATTTGTCTGTTGAAGGGGATCTTGGCTCCTTCCACAGTTTGACTATCATGAACATTCCTGCTATGAAAATTGGGGTGCATGTGGCCCTTCTTTTCACTATATCTGTATCTTTCAGGTAAATACACAGTAGTGCAATTGCTGGGTCTTAGGATAGCTCTATTTTTAACTTTTTGAGGAACCTCCACATTGCTGGAGTGGCTGCACTAACTTGCATTCCCACCAACAGTCTAAGAGAGTTCCCCTTTCTCCACAACATTTCCAACATTGGTTGTTTCTTGCCTTGTCAATTTTTGCCATTTTAACTGGTATCAGGTGGTATCTCAATGTGGTTTTGATCTGAATTTCTCCAAAGGCTAATAATGTTGAACAACTATCCCTACACTCTGAAGAGTTTTAATCGGGAGGGATGCTGTATATTGTCAAATGCTTTTTTTTGCACCAATTGAGAGGACCATGTGGTTCTTCTTTTTCCTCTTGTTAATATGTTCTAGCACATTGATTGATTTGTGAATGTTAAACCACCCTTGCATCCCAAGGATAAATCCCACCTGGTCCTGATGGATAATCCTTTTAATGTACTGTTGGATTCTATTAGCTAGGATCTTGTTGAGAATTTTGGCATCCATATTCTTCAGGGATATTGGTCTGAAATTCTCTTTTTTGATGGGGTTTTTGGCTGGTTTTGGGAACAAGATAATGCTGGCCTCATAGAATGAGTCTGGAAGTTTTCCTTCTGTTTCTATTTTTTGAAACAGCTTCAGAAGAACAGGTGTTATTTCTTCTTTGAATGTTTGGTAGAATTCCCCAGGGAATCCATCAGGTCCTGGACTCTTGTTTTTTGGGAGGTTTTTGATCACTACTTAATCTAGTTACTGGTTATTGGTCTATTCAGGTTGTCGATTTCTTCCTGTTTCAGTCTTGGTAGTTTATAGTTTTCCAGGAAGGCGTCCATTTCTTCCAAGTTGCTTAATTTATTGGCATATAGTTGTTGATAATAGCTTCTGATAATTGTTTCTATTTCCTTGGTGTTAGCTGGGATCTCTCCCTTTCATTCATAATTTTATTAATTTGGGTCCTTTCTCTTTTCTTTTGGATAAGTCTGGCCAGTGGTTTATCGATATTATTAATTCTTTCAAAAAAAACCAGTTTCTAGGTTGGTTGATCTGTTCTACTCTATTTCTGGTTTATAGTTCATTGATCCCTGCTTTAATCTTGATTATTTATCTTCTCATACATGGCTTAGGCATCATTTTTTTCCCCCAGTTATTTAGGATATAAAGTTAGTTGGTGAATTTAGGATTTTTCTATTTTTTTTTTTTTTAGTGAGGCTGATAATTGTTTTATTACCAAGCTCTGATGAGGAATCACTGCCTTAAATGTTGCGCAGCCCTAATTAGATATTCTTGGCCCTTATCCTTATCTCAGATTTTCTCCTTACCATAACAATTTTGAATATTTCTGTTACTATCCCTTCAGCATAATTTTCATTGATAATTAAATAATTTATTTGTTAATTTGATTAATTAATATTGACCACTACTAAGATACTATATGTTTAATTTAAAATATTTTAAAGTATTTTTAAAATGAAATCATTTCATTAAAATGCTGTATAAAATTTTTTGGGTCATAATGAAAGAGAAGCATTTCCAACATTGGGAAAGGAGTCAGAACACTTATATCCAATTATCTGATTTGCTATTCACTGGTTATCTGTCCTTGACAATTCAGTAAACCACTCAGGAAACCAATAATTTTCTCATTAGCACAAAATTGTTAGGATTAAATAAGACAATGAAGATAAGGACACTTTTGAAAGCACTATACAAGTAGTTGATGGTTAATTTATTTTATTATGTTCATTGATGGAACATTAAAAATTAATTATAATATCTCATCTTAAGCAACTATTGCACATTCTTGCTAATTTAGTACTGGGCATTCAGCAGAACACCCAAGTGATATTAGAAAACTGGATCTGGTCCCGCATAGGGTATGTGTGTTTAAGAAAGATATAGTCTCTTCTTCTAAATTTAGTTGCCTCATCTGTACGATCGGGGTTGGTCTATCTGTGTGTTAGCTTCTTTTTTTTTTTTTAAGATTTTATTTATTTATTTGACAGACAGAGATTACAAGTAGGCAAGAGAGGCAGGCAGGAAGAAAGAGGAGGAAGCAGGCTCCGCAGAGAGCCTGATGTGGGGCTCGATCCCAGGACTCTGGGATCATGACCTGAGCCAAAAGCAGAGGTTTTAACCCACTGAGCCACCCAGGTGCCCCTGTTATCTTCTAACTGAAAAACGTGATTCTCCTGTCTCTCTGGAATGTCATGCAGCTAATCTTGTCAACTAAACACAGAGAAGTTCTTTTCTTTTGAGCCTTGAAAAACAACTCATAGAAAATCTCTAGGAGACATAGATAGCAGTCCCATAAATGTTTCTGTTTCTTTTTTCTCTAAAAGGAATTTTTAAGGTTCTTGTTCTCCCTCTCCTTTGAGATTGTTCTCTTTTCTCAACCAAATCGCAAGAGCCTTGAACACAGAGGCCATGTCTTCTTGTTAAGTTATTTTGCCTGCTTTCCCCTTGCTTCTCATCCAAACTACCAAATTCTAGTTCTTGTTGTTAAATGTGATGGATCTTATTTACTTCTTTACTTTTGGCTCAGTAAATATCACAAAGATTAGGACATGTAGATTTTCATACACTTGGGTTTATCACCGTGTGTGTGTGTATGTCTGTGTATGTGATGTCTGTTATATCTCAAAATTAAAAAAAATTTTTTATTAAGTTTTTTATTTTAATTCCACTGTAATTAACGTGAAGTGTTAGTTTCTGGTGTACAGTGTAGTGATTCAGCACTTCTACACATTACTCAATGCTCACCTAAGTATACTCTTTAATCCCATCACCTGTTTCACCCATTCCCCCACAACCTCCCCTCTGGTAACCATCAATTTATTCTCTATAGTTAAGAGTCTGTTTTTTGATTTTGATTTGTCTCTCTTCTTTTTTTCCTCTGTTTTTGTTTTCATTTTTTTTGTTTCCACATATGGTGTTTGTTTTTCTCTGACTTATTTTACTTAGCATTACACTATCTAGCTCCACCCATATTGTTGCAAATGGCAAGATTTCATTTTTTTTATGGCTGAGTAATACCCCATTGTATATCTAGACCATATCTTCTATATCCATTCCTCTGTCAATGGACACTTGGATTGCTTCCATAGTTAGGTTATTATAAGTAATATTGCAATAAACATAGCAGTGCATATATCCTTCTGAATTTGTGTTTGTATTCTTCAGGTAAATATCTAGTAGTGGAATTACTGGATCATATGATAATTCTATTTTTACTTTTTTGAGGAACCTCCATCCTGTTTTCCATGGTGACTGTACCAGTTTGCATTCCCACCAGTGGTGCATGAGGGTACATTTTTTGCCACATCCTCCCCAAACACTTGTTTCTTATGTTGTTGATTTTAGTCATTCTGACAGGAGTGAAGTGGTATCCTCATTGTAGTTTTGATTTGTCTTTCTCTGATGATGAGTGACATTGAGCATCGTTTCACATGTCTATTGGCCATCTGTAGGTCTTCTTTGGAGAAATGTATGTTCATGTCTTCTGTCCACTTTTTCAACTGTATTATTTGGTTTTTGGGTGTTGAAATATGTGCTTCTTTTCTCAAATACATTTTATTTTTTAATCACAATGTTACATGCATCCCTTTAAAAAGGTCAGATAGTGTAAAAAGGCTCTGTTCTCAGTCTAGCCCTACCCCCAGCACTCTGCTACACTTTTAGCTTCTTTTTCAACATTTCTTCTAGCATATATGACTGTATTTCTAAATAACATACTTGTGTTGCTATCTCTCACTTCATCAACTTTAGACATTGTATGTTGATTTATTTTGCTGGATTTAGCTTTCTCCTCACCCATTTTCCCATTATGGTTATAACACAATGTTTATTAAATCAGTATTCAGTGTTTGCATTTTTCTGACAATGCAGATAGCCCTCAGTGCTCAATCATAGTACCGTGATCACGTTTCCTTTCTGGGACACATTTTTCTTTTTTCTAGAGTTAAGGACCTATCGATTTAAACTTGTTATTAGCTTTCTTTGTGCCAAAACCTAAACCTTAAAGTTTTCCATGACCAAGCCTATCTGATCATCTTTACCCCCTTTGGAATCCTGGGTTTCTTGCCATTGACCCCTGTGCCTCTTTTTTTTTTTTTTTTTTTTTTAGACACCATGCTTTCTAGATCCTGTGTCTGAAATTGTTTCTTGAATTATTCACTCATTTTGAACACACCTGCTCTAAATGGGCTTTTTAATGTAAAGAAAAGGAACCAAACTCCTAGAAAAGGAAAGAAAATGTTTTATTTTTTTTAAATTTTTTTTATTTTGAAAGAGAGACAGTGAGAGAGAGCATGAGAGGCGAGAAGGTCAGAGGGAGAAGCAGACTCCCCGTGGAGCTGGGAGCCCGATGCAGGACTCGGTCCCGGGACTCCAGGATCGTGACCTGAGCTGAAGGCAGTCGCTTAACCAACTGAGCCACCCAGGCACCCCAAGAAAATGTTTTAAGTAAACATAAACACTAATAATAATGGGGATAATAACAATAGTGGTAAAGATAATTTTATGAGCAACTATACTTTACATATGTCATCAAATTCTCATGCTAATACTGTAGGCAGGTGTTACTATCATCATTCTCCAGATGAAAAGTCTGGGGCTCAGGGAGGATAAATCACTCCACCAAGTCCACCGAGATAGTGAAAAGTGAAGCTGGGGTTCTCACCGGCTTTCAGGTTAGAATGTATTTGGCCTGTGATCCCTGAGCAAAGAATTACTACTGTGATTATTTTCTGAAGCTTCAAGTTTATCTTTGAGGTCTCCATGCAAGCCCCATGAAAGAAAGGTTTGACTATCATGATGCTTGGGCATTTTCAAATAGCCACAGACAATCTTGAGCAGCAGTGGGTAAGCAGGTTTTCGAACAGTACTGACTAGAGTCTGCTGACAAGATTCTTAGCAAAAATCTGAACGTCCATATGCCCAACCTGGTCATGTGCACAATCCTGCAAACATTCTGACCCTTCCTCATTGCTGGAGATGGAATTGTGCCTAAAGTGGAGGAGTATCAGCTGCCTAGCAGCAGAGGGTTGCACGGAAAGGCTGCCTTTCCACTTCCGTCCAGGCCTGTGGGTTTTTCAGATGGGGGTTTATCACGATTTAGATTACTAAGTATACATCTCTTGCAACCCCTTTGTCTTTTGTTTCATTTTTGTTGTGTTTTTCCTTCCACACTACCTCTCCTGCTTATAAGGTAACTCGGGAGCAGCCTTACTGAGAAGCTGGAAAGCGTTAAGTACTTTTGCTTCCTAATTACAGGAGGCCTCCTGGAAGAATACGTACATTTCAAGATAGAAGAGAGGGAGAACGAGACTTTGCCAGGAGTAAAACCATTCTGTTTATCATCCCCCGGGCTTAATTTTGAGGTTTGCTCAAACTTCTTCCTGCAAAATATACTGTAGTTCCAGAGTGGAGAATGTTTTCTTTAAGAGAAAAATTGCTCTCTGTTTTTGAGTCTTTCTTCCCTTGTTCCTAGCAGGCAAAATCTATTTGGTACATCTGACATTTTGTTCATTCACCAATATTTTCTTCAACTAGCTGCTCTGATTTCCGCAGAACTGGTCAGACTGATTAGAAAGTGTCCAGAATACTTTGCTCAAGGGAATAAAATCTTGGAATCTCCAAAACTTGAATTCTGTTATCAGGAAATGGATTCAAGTGGTAACCCACCAATAGCTGTGTAACTTGAAAAATCGATACAGCTTGGAGTTTATCTTTGGTCTAATTTTGCACGTTATCTCTACTGTTGCAACGTAATTACAGTAGTTAACGAACATTCTCAGCCATCTAAGGATCAATTAACTTTTATTCAGAATGGGCTCAATCCAATTACATGAAAATACTTAAATTTTTTTTTACTAATTGGTGGTTAATTAAACCAAATCAAATGAATCAATGCTTCGAGCAAATATTTGAAGGGTAAATTCCCATTTGTCTGCCATCATCTGTGTAATTTACATGAGAAATGGAGACTGGAGATTTTCATATGGTTTGTTATTAATAATATAATTCTAAAAATAATGTAATTTATGGACCTCATTTCATGAGAGTAAGTTTTAATATGAGAATACATTTAGAAAAAAATTAAAATAGCAATGAATGATTACGCACATTACTTGAACTCCTTAAAGGGGAATGCCATTCTCCATTTCATTGGATGAAGAACTATCCTCTCAGACTTAGGGGATCTTTTTCTCAATTGCCCAAGATAACCATTTGGAAGGGAGAGAAGGATATTCTTAGAGAAAGGCAAGAGACAACTAAGACGTCAGCTAGGTAAGTAGGATCTTCTTTCAGGAGATGAGTATCCTATGGGACGCCTGGGTGACTCAATGGGCTATGTGTTCGACTCTTGGTTCTGGCTCAGGTCGTGATCTTATGAGTCATGAGACTGAGCCTGGCATCTGGCTTCATGCTCTCTCTCTGAAAAATAAATAAACAAAATCTTGGAGGAAAAAAAAAGAATGTGTTTTGGAGTCAGACCTGGGATCAAACTTTGGTTTAATACCTGTGGAGCCTGAAAGTAATTCCTTAAGCTCTTTATGATTTTTATATATGAAGAATTGAGGTTTTTGCACTTTATAGGGTAGCTAGGAGGATTAAATATGTAAATATTCCAGAAGAGTGGTGGATACAATAACTATGTAGGAGGTATTGTTATTGGATTGTATCGATAGTGATAATCGTAGCCACAGTAGCACTATCAATTGCTTGAGGAATCCATAAACCATATTGCTAAGGTGGCAAAATACATCCTGATCTCTGCACTCATTCCTTAATATTATTTTGGGAGACCCAAGCACATAACATTGTGTTTGAGAGGATCAAAAAAAAGACTATATTTGGTGGCACACCCTCATTCTGTTAACTTATTAGTAGACCAACTTTAATCAAATTAACTTAACCTTTTGAGGTGTCCACTTGGCTCAATTGGTTAAGCATCTGACTCTTGTTTTCATATACACACACACATATATATATATATATATATATATATATATATATATATATAATGGGATGGAGTTTATTCATATATATATTCGTATATATGTATATATATACATATATACATATATATACATATACACATATATTCGTATATATATACATATATACATATATATATATACATACACACATACACACACACACACACACACAACACTTAGGTGGTTTCCATGTCTAGGCTATTGTAAATAACACTGCCATGAACATGGGGGGTGCAGATATCTCTTTGAGACAGTGATTTTGTTTCTTTCAGATATATACCCAGAAGAGGAATTACTGGATAATATGGTAGTTCCATTTTTAATTTTTTGAGGAATGCAGAAGAAGTATTTTGAAAAGTCCCTGTGATAACATCATCAAGTGAAATCTAGGAAAAATAAATAATAAGGCATACAAGCAGAAAGGTGGATCTCAGTATGGTAGTTCTTGTCTGAGAAACAACAAATAGGATCTGGTTGAATCAGTGAATGCTTTCTTACCACTATCTAATGCATATTAGTATAACATATGTCTGCCACCTCAATTTCCTGATCTAGTAAGGACCATGGGGGTAATAATATCTAGTTTATAGGGTAACTATAAATATTAGAAGAAACAATTTAGACAAACCACTTGGTATTTTTGCCCTTAAAAATAAAAACAGTCATTTTACTGGCAAAAAAATAATGGATTTATTTGGGAATAGCAGAGAATTGCAATTCAGGGCAAACAAACTATGGCAAAAACCATAGCCCAGTCCAACAAAGGAGGTGAATGTTATTTTATGGAGAAGGAAGAAGTTGGGAGGTGTTTCTTTGAACAAAATCCCATTGGAGAAAGGCAAGAGTTCAAGGTGATAACAGTTTCTCATTGTCTGAGTTGCTGGGGAAGTCAATTCTTTTTTGGGGAGGTGGGAGGGAGGAGTCAATTCTTACATGAGATGCAATGCACATCTTTTCTTGTTGGGGCTTGTGACTGATGATTCTTTCCTGTTGCCTTCTCTTCTGTTGGCATCTGTAATTGACAATTCTTGACCTTGAGTGGTATGGCATGAGAGTTTCCCTTTCTAGCCTTCTGACTCCATTATAGTGTGGATTATAATGGAGTGGATACTCCATTATAGTATTAATTTTCACAGTATATATGCAATGTTCCATCCTCCTTCTCCTCCTCCTCTTCCTCATCATTGCACTTTAGTGTAAAATCCTCATAAATTTACCAAGATCCCAGACAGAACAATAATTTATTTCTGGGTAACTTCAGGTCATTTTTTTTTTCTCTAGCTATAAAGTCAATAGAAAACAGAATTGCCAGAGAATTTTTGGACTGTGGGGCACTGGGGAAAACACACAGTAAAAAAAGACATTAAATCAGTTTAAATTAGGATGGAGGTGTTCTTTTTCCTTTTAGTAATTGGATTGAAAATAGTAACAACTTGGCCATTAGTACCATTACTTCTCTGGTGATGACTATTATCTCTAAGAAAGAAATGAGGATCAGGCTATTTGTATTGGATTTTGATAAATTTTGATCACTGGTTAATTGAATAATTTGTTGGGTTTATTTTGTCATTGATGCATCTTTAATGAAACCTTACCATGTGGGTCTAGGTCCTGGGGATGCTGTTTATAAGATTACAGATTTAAGATTCTCTGATTCTTCAAAGTGAAGTATCAATTTTCATTCATTACATGTAGAACTTTAATATTTCTTCTCAAGCAGTGCAGAAGAACACAAAGACCAAAGGAAAATTCCCAATACTCTAGCACTCAAAGTGAACCACTGCAAATGTTTTAATTAAAATTCCTTCAAATATTTGTCTTTACAAGTTTCTCCTCAACCGTAGCTTCATCTAGGAATTATGGTGAGATAATCTCAAATGTTTGAAGGGGTACCACATGAAATATGAAATGATATGTCCTGTAGGTTAGACTAAGGTTTATGGGAAGTAGCTACAGAGAGAAGGATTTTGACCCAATGTAAAAAGAAGAAAATCAGTGGTGCCTAAGGTGGAAAGGGCTATCTTAGAAAGTAATGAGTTTCCTATAGTTGCAAATATTCAGACAAATACCAGGGAACCACTAGGGAGTTTGTTGTAGAAGCAGGAACTACAGATACCTTTTGAAAGTCTTCTTCCAACTCAAGATTCTATGATTTTATGCATCAAACCAGTTGTAAATTGGCTACAGCATTCGAAATGGTGTAAAAAGATGGCTGAATTTAGCTGCTGAACTTAGTGCCCTGTTTTAACCCCTTTATATGTGGTTTATATTCTGTCTCATGTGACGTTAACTGAATTGTTGTTGGATCCAATCTCAAAGCTACCCTTCAAGTTCTCTATATTAATCCTATCAGTTTATGACTTTTTTTTGGAAAACAGTGCTCAGAAAAACAACAAAAATGTTATCAAAAAGAGCTGTTGCAATTATTTTCCAATTAAAGGCCTGGTGGCCTTTAATATCGATGACTTTATTAGTTGGGGTATCTGATTGTCCTCACAGACTATAAAATGTCGCCAAGAATATGAATTTGGTCAAACTCAGCTTATTATCTACTCTGATCATGTTTTACTATGTATAAAGCATATATTTTAGGAGAATAAACCCAGCACAAATAATATTTATCAAGTTTTTGTACATTACCAGCCCTATTTCATTGAAGTTTCATGACCAAGAGAAAAGAGAAATATACTTTAAAATATAGAGAAACCAATGATTCAGTAAATGTTTAAGGAGGCTTTTAAAATTTGAAATAACTTTAAGGAAACAACACCATTAAATAAGTAGGGAGGGGCTGCATATTTTATTTTTTTTAATCAAGAGTAGAATTACTCTTTAAGAAAGACTTTTTTTTTTTTTCATTTCACTGGGTGGGGCAAGTAAACTTGCTACTTATTTATACAACATGGTCCTTAAACGGGTTAGAAATAATTACTTCTCTTTTGAAGCACAGAATCAGACTATGACATCCTTGCTGAAAGTGTTGAAATTGTTGGTATCATTCATTGCTCTCTGAAGAACAACTATGAGCCACTGCAGTCTGAGAGATTTTAACATCATCAGTGGGTAGGCAGCATTGGGTAGCCTTAGGGAAGAGTCTGGGGATTTGAAGACATAGATTCACAACCTGGTTCCTAATTTACTAGCTGTGCGAATGGACAGTTTTTAAATCTTTTTCTGATTCAGTTTACTCTTTGTAAATTGGAGATAACATTACCTATATCATGAGGTAGTGAAAGGAAATAATATATGTACAAAGCTCATATTCATTTATAGCCAGTATTATTTCAATCATTTATAGCCAGTATTAACATTAAACAGCCTTCCTTATCTTTGCAAAAAGACATGAATACCATCTTCAGGAGTAACATTAGTTGTAAATGTGATAACTTAGTATCTGATAATCAACATTTATAGAATTCTTTCATAATCTCTAAGGCATTTTATTATCTGTAGTTTTATTTGAGAAAATTTTTCAAGTAGGGAAGGGAATATTGTGATCATTCAAATTTTATCCATAAAGGACTAAGACGAAGACTAGGTGGGTACAACTTGCAAGTATAAAATAAATAAGTCATAGGGATGTAACAGACGGCACAGTGACTACAGTTAATAATACTGTATTGTGTATTTCAAAGTTGCTAGACTGTAGATCGACACCTGGGTGGCCCAGTTTTTAGGCATCTGCCTTCGGCTCAGGTCATGATCCCAGTGTCCTGGGATCAAGCCCCACATCGGGCTCCCTGCTCAGTGGGGAGCCTGCTTCTTCCTCTCCTACTCCCCCTGCCTGTGTTCCCTGTCTTGCTGTATATCTCTCTGTCAAATAAATCAATAAAATCTTAAAAAAAAAAAAGAAAAGACTAAGTATAGTGTTTGGACCTCAGGGTTAAACTTCATCTCTGTACTTGAGCTATGAGTGAGTTTCTTCCCCTTCTGAGCATCAGTGTTCTCCTTTGGAGAATAGATATAGTAGTTGGTGTCCTCAGAAAATTTTGGTGTTTTCCCAGTGCCCACTGTACAAAGCCTGAATGAGTCATGTGTTTAAAGCTGTCAGTAAACTGGTCCCAACCCACCTTTCCAGTGTATCAACAAGATCCCAGCCTTTTGAGAATCCATTCCTCAAACATATTATGCACTTCCATAATTCTTTTCCTACTGTTTTCTTTGAATGTTCTTCTTAATTGAGAAATTAAGAATTTGAGAAAATCCTACTCATTCGTTAAGGCCCACTGTAATTAGACCTACTTAAGAATTCTTTGACAATGTCTGATTTGGAGTTAACAACTGCTCGCTTGTGCATCCATGTTAACTTATTTATGCCTCTGTGATTACTTCTCACTGTTTGACTCTGTATGAGAGTCAGCTGCACATGTTTCTAGCTCCCTCACTAGGCTCTTATGTCCTAGAATGAGAGACCACATCTTTTAATCTTAGTGCCCCAGACTCTCCCATTTCCTCTCCTCCCCACAGCCTCCAAGCCAATGAAGACTGAAATATAGACATAGTAGACATAGAAATATCTTCTACATTTCTTTTAGTGACTGCAGTACAAAGAGTATGAATAAAAATATGAGATGTCCAAGAAGGGCTTTTAGTTGAAAAAAATTAAGGCTTACAGAACTTATCCCAATGCTAGATGTATACAGTACATACTTTAGCAAAGAAGTGTTAACTATAATTAGACCGAAATTAGAGATGACGGCATGCAAACTTCTGGCATACATGTCACTCAGAATGCCTCCTATCCCTTCCCAATGAAGGTCGCTTGGTGCCATCATTTGACAAAGTATTAAATTGGATGGAGAATTAAATTATTAATTTGCAAGTATTAAATTAGTCTCATTGAACGCAACACTTTTGCCACTCATGTTAAGGTTGTAAGGTAATGTGGAGGGAAAGTCCTGTCTGTGTTGATTCCTGTGTCTGTAGGAGGGCTTGAGGTAGGGGATGGGCAGTCACGAGGCGATCTCCCAGGCTGGCAGAGAGGAGAGCTGTGGTTAGCAGGATGGTCTGAGGAGCAGAACTGCCTTTGGCCACAAGGTCTGAATAACTTGAGCTTGAAGACCCAGTGTTTTCCTGGCTCTCTCAGCAATGCCGCTGTGGAGTCAGAGGTTGACAGAGTAGGAAAAAACACTTCTCTTCCAAGAACTGAGAGCATTCAAGAGAAACAAATTCTGACCACCTCCTTTTGAGGTGTAAGGAAGCTGAACAGAGAAGTATCGGCACAGCCCCCAGGCTTTGATAGGTTAACACTTGAAAACACTTCTCTGCTTCCTGTCAGGTGCTCCTATCACTGGACCACAGCTTCCCCATTTGTTCAGTTATCACTCACTCCATCTTCCATTCACTCGCTCAGCCCATTTGTATTTGGCTGCTCCGTCTGCCGTTATTATGCTGGGCCGCACAGGCAGACAAAGTGCCCTCCAGGAGGAAAGCATGCACTGTAACCCATTTCAAAGACTGAAAAACTCAAAAGCACCCCTGAGCAGCCTCCCTAAGTCATCCTGGAAGACTCCCTTCTGAGCCCTTCAGAGCCTGCCGATCACACTTCCACTAACGTTCCTGAGCATCACCCCAGGTTTAATGCACTGCTAACGTGTCCGATATTTTAGCCTAAGTTACAAAACATAGATGTCTGCTTATACTAGTTCACTGTTCAGTATGTAGAGAATCTCCAAGAAAGTGAGCAGAGCACTAGGGTCCTCCAGCTCAGATCCCAAGAGCCCCCATCACAGAGGAGCGCTCACCGGTGCGCCTTGCGCAAGCAGTTGTGCTACAGAACAAACCCAAAACTGGGGGGTCTTTCTTGGTCTCTCTAGACCCTTTAAGAAGGACCTCATCTGTTATGTCTTGTGCTTCATGGGAATACATATCAAGGTGGGACCAGGATCCTGAAAAGGAAGTGAATTAATGAGGAATGTGAAGAAAAGGGAGGGTGAGGCTTTTAAGAGATTATCTGGAGGTGGGAAGAAAGTAAGCACAACCAGTTCTACTATCCACATTCAGCGTTCAAAGAGGGAGGAATTTAACCTTGAGGAGCCTCAATGTACTTTTACTGAAGCCAGAGGGAAAATACCGTCAATGGGATTTATTTTCCAGTACCTAATGGAATTAGTCTCAAAGACTTCTGCGCAAGCAATGTAGTTCCTTATGCTGTGAGCCTCAACACAGTTTGCTATGACAATCAATTCAGGCTCAGTGATCATTCATCAGATGCTTCCAAGGTGCCAGTCACTGAGCTAAGTGCTTAGAAACTGTACTTCTTGTTTCTCACAGGGACATTCATAGCAGAGGGTGAGGATTTAAAATCATATTTCCTTATTTTCTTGAGTCCTAAAGGAAATCAAGTGGAAGAATGACTTGTTTCCTTGTTCTCTTTTCTGACTCTAAGCTAGGCTATTTCCACATGAGAGCATAGTAGAGAGGAGGTCATATTTTGATATTTTACTCCTGGGCTTGTCTAAATAACTGATACATAGACTCCTACTGCTGGAAGGGGCGGTAGAGACCATTGAGTCAAGAGGATTTTAATTGGATTCAACAGAGCCCTATCTGCAGAAGCTGCCGTGTGTGTGTATATGTGTGTGTGTAAAGTGCAGTTAGGGACAACGGTGACGGGTGAGATTTCAAAGAGTACAAGGCCAGTATTAATATAGCCTGAGCTCAAGATCTCCCTTTTATCTGTCATGTATGTCAGGCTTCTAATTGGAATTTCATTTAAAGAAATGATTCTGCTTTTAAAAGAAAAGCACTGTTGCTTCTACACCCGACTCTCCACACTCCTGACACCAAACATGTGGGGTTTTCCCACATCAACTAATTCTTCAACAACAGCTGCGTGTCCTACAATTCAATTATGATTTAAATATTCAGAGTAAGAGCAGACCCCCACATTAAGGGCTCAGCCTGAAAGATTACCCCCTGCTCCAGATGCCAGTCACAAGTCCAGGCTTCCCGTACTTCTGACCAACAAGCCATATATCAGAGCTTCCCAGGACACTCATATTGGGTTCAGTAATTTGCATGAACGGCTCACAGAACTCAGGAAATCAGTTTACTTACTAGATACCAGTTTATTACAAAAGGATACAACTCAGGAAGAGCCAGCTGGAAGAGGTGCATAGGGGAAGGTATGCAGAAGAGGTACAAAGCATCTGTGTCTCTCTGGGTACACCTTCTTCCTAGCACCTCAAATGTGTTCAGCAATCTGGAAGCCCTCTGAACACCCTACGTTAGGGTTTTTCATGGAGGCTTCAATACATAGGCATGACTGAGTAGGTCATTGGCCATTAGTGACTGACTCATCTCCAGTAAAAACCAAATATTATAGCAACACCTTTATCACTCAGAACTATCTCAGGAGCTGGGGATGAAGACCAAAATATATATTTTTATTATATTACAATATCACAGTATTCAAAAATTATAAGAACATAAACCACAAATTTAGTTCAACTGAGACTCAGAGTTGAAGTGAGTTGGCCAAGGTCACACAATTTCTTAGAGACAGAGCCAAGACTAGTACTCATGCCTTCTTCCCAAGCTAATTTCAACCTTGGTGGTTTTTCTGACAGCCATTTGATGGTTGGTTAAAAGTAGGGATTCTGGAGCCACACGATTGGGTTCAGATCATAGTTCTACTACTTACTAGCTGTATGACTGTAGGTAAAGTACCTACCATTTCTGTACCTCAATATCTTAATCTGTAGTCAAGATATTAGTAGACCCTTCCTCTCGGATTGTTATGAGCATCAAATGAGCTAAAATATGTAAAACATTTAGAAAGGTGCTTGATATTAAGTTAAAAAATGTGTTGAGTTATTATTATTTTTAAAAGATTTTGGGAATCTCCCCTGATCCTACAGTACCCATCATACGATCTAAAATCCTAGAACTAGTGTTCTTTTTAGCAAGGGCATGGAAGATCCTCTTAGAAAGCAAATGCATTTTCTGGGTAAAAAATAACACAGTAAAGCGCTGCCACTCTCTAATGTCCCAGAAACAATATTTCCATCAGCTCTAGCTACTTAGTAGGTCCTTACAAGAATGAGACATAGAATAGTTAAAATTTCGTGATGGGTCCAGAATAAGATTTCTTTATAGAAACCAAGGAAAGGATGAAAGCTGAAAGGGGGACAAATCTGGAGGGAAGGTACTGGTAAGATAAAACATACCTGAAACAAAAGCGGCCCCTTTCAAAATTCTCTTCTGTGCCCACATCAGAGACTGAGGCACAGAACAAGTCTCCATAGAGTCCCTAGAAAGGACTGGTGCCAGGGTCACCTTGAGCTCCTTCCCAATGCATTTCTCTCCTCCCTTCTCACTCCATATACATTCTCTGTTCACGCATCTTCTGTCTCAGGCAATATATTGAATATAGCAGTGAAAAGAGAGAGAAATCAAGCAAGCTTATAAGGAAAGACTGAGAATTTGGAGAGAGGACAGGGGAGAGGATATCATACCAGTCAGCCTTGCTGACAGGAGTTGTTGGGGGAGAGGGTGGGCTTTTCAAGAAGGGAGCAGGGAGCAAAACATCCAGCATCCATCAGGCGGGTTGCTCTTCTCCCATACATTCCTTGTATCGTCAGCTCTGAAGTATGAGGCCAGGATCATGCCCCACATTCATGTCCTTGTATAGTCTCTCACTTTTCAACATCAGTTTAGAGACGGCAAGTGAGAGTAAGTGGGAGAGAGAGAGAGAGAGACATACACACATACAGACGGAATGAGAATGACAGAGACAGAAAGAGAAAAGAGCAGTGTTGAGGTGACGTTCATTACCAATCACATGGCAGCTCCAGGTCACTTAGATATGAATCAGAAGGGAGCCTGTGAAATGAATCCCAGTCCAGAAGGCAATTCTATCTATCTATCTATCTACCTATTAAGTGAACTCTACTCCACCCCAACATGGAACTCGAACTCATGACCCCAAGATGAAGAGTCACACGCTTTACCAACTGAGCCAGCCAGGTGCCCCAGAAAGCCATAATGAAATTAATTAAATAACCTGCTTTTGCTTGAGCAAGAAGTTCGATCTCACTTCCACTACCTGTCAGATGGCCACGTGTTTCTCATATGCTGGTTACAAAAGAAACAACTGCAAATTAGCTGAATACTCATTCCCAATGGTATTTTTTAGCCTAAATACTCGAACACATGTAGGTCATAAAAACTCAAACATTAGACAAGCAAAACTCTTCTACAGAATCATGACATGAGATATTAGGGAGAAGAGTTCAATGTGCAAAGGAGTCACTTTTAAAAGGTAATTATCTCAGAAAGTTGAAAATAAAGTGCCTCTCCCAGGCACTATGTTTCTATGTTTCCCATAGAAATGTAAGTGAATAGACCAAAATGATTTTAATAACAATTTGACATATGTTTATTTCATTTGATAATCCCAAATTCCCTGTGAAAGGAAATGGAGGCAGTGTTATCATTATTCCCACATCATAGATAAAGCCAATGAGATTTAAAAAATTTAAGCAAGGGACGCCTGGGTGGCTCAGTTGGTTAAGTGGCTGCCTTCGGCTCAGGTCATGATCCCAGCGTCCTGGGATCAAGTCCCACATCGGGATCCTTGCTCGGCGGGGAGCCTGCTTCTCCCTCTGCCTCTGCCTGCCACTCTGTCTGCCTGTGCTCACTCGCTCGCTCTCTCTCCCCCTCTCTCTCTGACAAATAAATAAAAAATTAAAAAAAAATTTAAGCAAGCTTGTCCATATTTAAAGTGAGTTAAGATTGAAGTCCAGGTTTAACGATCAATTCCTGAGCTGTGTTGTAAGCCCAGTATGGGGAGACAGCAGACTTGTTTCACACAGAGGCATGATGCTATGCCACTTCTCTTTGACCATACAGAAATACTGTACAAATTTGGGGAAAATAACATGCAAACAATTTGAAGTCATTTTCAACTTTGGAACATGACCTATGTTAGGGCTCCCAAACCAGTCTCCTTATGTCAGGTCAAATCCTAAAGCCTCAAAGATTGTACACGTCTGGTAATTGATTCATTTTAAGCTAGACATGATGAAAACACTATTAGTTTCCTTACATCAGTATGGTTTTTCTGTATTACTTTAGACGTTTTCTTGAAAACTGCCTAGAATTTATTCTAGCTGATGGGATGCTTTATCAATGTGTTAGATTTTGGTCAACTGCAAAAAAAACAAACAAAAACAAAAACAAAGAACAAAAATGACAATGGCTAAAAATAAGATAGAAGGACATTTCTTTCCAACTTATATAAATTCTGCATATAAGCAGTCCCGGGCTGATCTGGCCATTCCTTATCATTAGAGACGGATGTTGTTTTTAGCCATTCTTAATGAACTGCCTCATGGTCCAATATAGCTGCTTGAGGTCCAACCACTTATTTGTCTCTGTTCAGAGAAAGGAGGAAGAACAAAACAGATAATCATGTCAAAAAATGGGCAGAAGACAGGAACAGACACTTCTCCAATGAAGACATACAGATGGCTATCAGGCACATGAAAAAATGTTCATCATCACTAGCCATCAGGGAGATTCAAATTAAAACCACATTGAGATACCACCTCACACCAGTTAGAATGGCCAAAATTAGCAAGACAGGAAACAACGTGTGTTGGAGAGGATGTGGAGAAAGGGGAACCCTCTTACACTGTGGGTGGGAATGCAAGTTGGTGCAGCCTCTTTGGAAAACAGTGTGGAGATTCCTTAAGAAATTAAAAATAGAGCTTCCCTGCAATTGCAATTGCACTACTGGGTATTTACCCTAAAGATACAGATGTAGTGAAAAGAAGGGCCATTTGTACCCCAATGTTAATAGCAGCAATGGCCATGGTTGCCAAACTGTGGAAAGAACCAAGATGCCCTTCAACGGATGAATGGATAAGGAAGATGTGGTCCATATACACTATGGAGTGTTATGCCTCCATCAGAAAGGATGAATACCCAACTTTTGTAGCAACATGGATGGGACTGGAAGAGATTATGCTGAGTGAAATAAGTCAAGCAGAGAGAGTCAATTATCATATGATTTCACTTATTTGTGGAGCATAACAAATAACATGGAGGACATGGGGAGATGGAGAGGAGAAGGGAGTTGAGGGAAATTGGAAGAGGAGATGAACCATGAGAGACTATGGACTCTGGAAAACAATCTGAGGATTTTGAAGGGGCGGGGGGTGGGAGGTTGGGGGGCCAGGTGGTGGGTATTATGGAGGGCATGTATTGCATGGAGCACTGGGTGTGGTGCATAAACAATGAATCCTGTTACACTGAAAAGAAATTTAAAAAGAAAAAGAGCATTCCCTTCCCCTTAAGGAGATTTCCCAGAAGTGTCATCACCTTTCTCTTGTATATAATTGCCCAGAATTTAGTCACACAGCCACAGTTAACAGGGAGAGAGTTGAAATGCAGTATTTTAATTGGAGCTTAGCTAATAATCAGGGTTCTAGTATAAAGAGGGAGAGAATGGATATTAGAAATGAACCGGCAATCTCTGCCACAGTAAAAAAGTAGTTCCTTATTTTATGTACCATATCTATTATTGAAATATATTTCACATGTAACAGTGTACAACACATTAATTTGATACATTTAAATGTTTTCATACAATTGTCATTGAGGTGGAAATTAGCACCTCTATCCCATTATGTCATTATCATTTCTTCTTAGTGGTTGGAATTAATTCTAGTCTTTCAGTAAACTTGATTATTGTAATACAATATCATTGTTTATAATCACTATATTGTGTATTAGATCTCTAAGACTTATTTACTACTTGTTTCCAGTTTGTAGCCTTAAACAACATTTGTCCTGTACCTCCAACCCCTTTCCCCCAGTTAACCACCATTCTACTCTCTGTTTCTATGAGTTTGGCTTTTTCAGATTCTACATAAAAGTGATATCATATCATATTTGTCTTTCTCTGACTTATCTCACATATTATTATGTCTTCATGGTCCATCCATGTTGTCGCAAATAGCAGGATGTCCTTTCTCATGGCTGTATCCCATGACATTTTAAACATATTTTCTGTATTTTATGTCAGAAAACCTATTAAATTTTTGCCTAAGGATCATAGTTATTATGTTATTACATACTATATTACTACCATATTACTAAGAACAAGAGAAGCTGGATAATAAATGATTGGCTAAATTATTTTTTATTTAAATAACTGACTTCCAAACTATTGTTACAGAAGATGTAGATTCCAGTTGGCCAAATTGTGAGTAATGGGACTTTCATCATTTTTCTTTGTTTTTGTCACTTCGAGAAATGAGAATGCATTGAGGATTTAGACTTATCATAACAATTAGATATGTACACAACATAATGAATACTATTTAATTACATACAGTTTATAACATTTTTTCCTGGTGATGAGTCAAGATTTTCTTTTAATGCCTCACACAGTGTCTTACACATAAAAGATAGGCAATCAATGAATGCTAAATTGAATTGACCTCTGCCACTCAGTCGAATCTATTTGCCTGACAGATAAAAGACCCTTGATGGCTTCTGCTAGTATTCAATCACTAGTCTAATGACTAGCGTTACACTGGCTCTGATTTAATCCGATTGTACTAAATGGCTGTGGGTTATTGCTGAGGACAGACAGAACCACAGGGAATCAAATCCCTTCCTGGCTATGTAAGCATTTTGCTTAGACAGTGATCATACCTGCAGCTTCAGAGATTAGGAAATCCTCCAGAATACTGAAGTGCATAGAGGTCAGTCAAATCAGCTCTGCCCTGGAGGATAAGGATTAATTTATCATGAAATTCATTACTCAGTGCAATTACCATATTTACCATCATCTTTAATCTTACTCAGTCCTTCTCAACTATTGATTTGGTAGTATATTATAGGATTATATTTGATTATTTTCTTTTTATCTGAGTTGTATGTCCTGTGGTTAACCTTTTAAAGCATGGACATAAAATTACAGTAAGACCCTCCACTAACTGTCTCCGATTATAAGTTATACAACAGAACAAAACTTACACGCATTATAAGGTTTAATTTGTTTTTAGATACACACGCCTAATTGTTTGGAATTAGGATGGCCTTCTTCTTTTTTTTTTATTATGTTAATCACCATACAGTACATCATTAGTTTTTGATCTAGTGTTCCATGATTCATTTTTGTGTATAACACTCAGTGTTCCACGCAATATGTGCCCTCCTTAATACTCATCACTGGGCTAACCCATCCCCCCTACTCCCCTCCCCTCTAAAATCTGAGGGTTTCTTGGAGTCCATAGTCTCTCATGGTTCTTCTCCCCCTCTGATTTCCTCCCTTCATTTTTCCCTTCCTTCTCCTAATGACCTCCATGCTATTCCTTAGGCTCCACAAGTAAGTGAAACCATATGATAATTGACTTTCTCTGCTTGACTTATTTCATTCAGCATAATCTCCTCCAGTTCCATCCATGTTGATGCAAATGTTGGGTATTCATCCTTTCTGATGGCTGAATAATATCCCACTGTATATATGGACTGCATCTTCTTTAGCCATTTGCCTGTCAAAGGGCATCTTGGCTCCTTCCATAGTTTGACTATAATGGACGTTGCTGCTATGAACATTGGGGTGTATGTGGCCCTTCTTTTCACTACATCTGTATCTTTCAGGTAAATACCCAGTAATGCAATTGCTGGGTCATAGGCTAGCTCTATTTTTAACTTTTTTGAGGAACCTCCACACTGTTGGAGTGGCTACACCAACTTGCATTCCCACGAAAAGTGTAAGAGGGTTTCTCCTTTCTCCAAACATTTCCAACATTGGTTGTTTCTTGCCTTGTCAATTTTTGCCATTTTAACTGGTATCAGGTGGTATCTCAATGTGGATTTGATTTGAATTTCCCTGATGGCTAATGATGTTGAACATTTTTTCATGTGTCTGTTAACCATTTGTATGTCTTCTTTGGAGAAAGGTCTGTTCATGTCTTCTGCCCATTTTTTAACTTGATTGTTTTTGGGGGTGTTGAGTTTGAGATGTTCTTTACAGGGTGGACTTCTTTTATTAGTCATCTTGGACACTGTTGCATTTTCCTTCCTGGTCACCTTTATAATGCATTGAACTTAAAACAAAAAGCTCATAATCAGATTTCTGAAGGTAGTCACTACATTTATTTAAGAGCTATGGACGTTTATTTGGCTATTAAGCATCTCTACTTTTGTTAATGGCTAGGGTGAAAATAGTACAGTGTACAACTTAGATATTTTTAAAATTTCCTTTTACAAATTTTGTATAGAGAACAAAAATTCATCACAAATCCATGTTCTCTGATGGCTGAGGCAGGGGCTGGGAAGTGGGACAGTAGAGGATGGATTTTTCAACTTATAGTTGAAGGTGTGTTGTCCATCTGTTTTTCTCACTTTGTGTTAACTCAGTGTCTTTGAGGGAAATGTTCTTGTTTCATGGTTTCTCCCACTTCCCCTTCCCTTACCCAAGATAACATCTATGTGATGGAGAAAGCTTACACCCTCGCATGATAATGGAGGCAGATAAGGAGAGGCTGCTTGTCTACACAAAGTCTTAATCCTGTCTCTTGGCTCCTCCCATTTTCCCTAGAGTGGACTTTGGTCTTGTTGGTTGTGGGGAAGCTGCTGGCATCCCGGGTGACTCAGGGCTAGTGAATCTGGTAAACTGTTTCCTCAGCACATTTTGAGCATTGGGGTCCTACTTTACTTGACCTCATTTTTTCTTACTGGCAGAGGCTCTGCCATTCCTTCCTCTGGACACTGGCTTTAGCTATCTAAACCCTAGGAATGACCATGGCCATAAACATAGCAGCTCCATAGTAGTCCCTCAGGCATTCAGCTTTTCTTTCTCTTCTATGAACCCCAGGGGGCCTCCTCTACCATGTGAAGGCTGGGGATACGCAGAATGATTATGGCCTCCTCTCTACCATTCCCCTTCTCTAGAAGTGTGCACACATATGTGCCAGGGCAACCTGTGAGGCTGTGTCCTCAAGAGCTCAAAACCATTCCTTCTTTCCATTTAGAGTTTCTATTCTTTAAGTCATCCTTCCACTTCTGGGGTTTGATGTTGAGACAGTTATGGAGCAGTTAGGACATTATTCCCTCATCCCAGCACTAGATGGGCTTTTGTCTGCAGAGATCCCTCCATGTTTTCCTATTCTTTTCCTATTCCTTTCCTATCAATTCTTCTTATTGATAATCAGTCACCCATTTCCCTGGGGCTATAATGATAGATGGGTTGCCACAGGTGTGGAGAGGAGACCAAAAGAATACAGTTAGCAACCCAAAAAATAATTAAGTAGTATTTAAATATTCAAAGGATATTTCCATTGTTTTACTGAAATACCTTATCTCTTCTGAATTGCACAACTTCATTCTTTCCCATCTGTGAAAAAATACGTTTAAAAATATTTTTTCCTCTCAATTGATAAGTAGTAATAAGTAGAGTTCCTAGACTACCCTTCTTTTTTAGTAATTTTGAATAGTTAAAATCATTTCATCATTTTGATCCATCTAAAGAATATCATAATTTAAATCAATTAGCAGCATCAGAGCTAGCCACAATGGCCAAGCCATACATGCTGTATGTCCAGTAACAACAAGTTCTCATTACTCAACCCAACAATTATGGGCACTAAGAGGCATCTGGCCAGCTCAAGTTCTCCATGATGATAATCCCTGCAGTGCACAATCTTTTAGAAACTAGGCTCAGGTTAAAGTCTACTGGGAATAGGGCTGTATCCTCCTGCTTCTGAGAGCCAGGAAACTGCAATGTGGAACAAACCAACCAAATTCAGTGTCAGAGAGCCACAAGGATGGTGCAGGAAAGGGTTAGTCTCCAGTGTGCCGTCTTGTTGAGACCAATCAATTGTTCTTCCTTTTGAATGGTTTACCTTAAACAGAGAAGGAGTGCATAATAGATAAGGCAAGCTGTGAATTTGACCAGGTGTGCATGGTTATCACTAAGATAAAAAAAATAATAATAAAATCTCCCTTCCTAAATATAGTGCATTGTAAATCAGCCAGCAAATACTAACTTGTGCCATTCTGCATCAGACATCATGCTGAGCTCTTTGGAGTTAGAGAATATTTACGATACAGTCCCTGATGTTAAAGCTAGAGTCTTGTTGAAAGATCATTCATTCATTCAGCAAATACATATTGATTGAGTTCCTCCTTTGTGCCAGGCGCTGTGATTTGTGGGTACAAGGCAGAAACAAAATAGATATGAACCCTGCTTCCATGGAGCTTATAATCAGGAAATCCTGTATTCAATAAGTGACTCTGGCTGTAACCAAATATCCCCAGTTCTGCCTTATGTTGTTCCTTTCCTTTCCCAGCAATTAAAATAATTCCAGCATGTTCTGGGTAACTTCTGCAGGTGCAGTCCCTCCTGAACCCGCTGATGATTCCACTGTCAGTTGGCAGGTCTCATGCTGGACTGGCTCTCTGCATTCCTGCTGGTTCCTTCAGCTTTTCTGTGTTTGGCTTCTCTAGGCGGATGTCCTCTCCCTGCAGTGTTCACCTCCACACTCTCCATGAGCCTCTCCCTTCTTTCTCTGAGGTCTCACAAGCTCTACTTTGTAAGAATCTCTACTGAGAGCTTCATCTGAGGAAGGGGTGAGCGGAGAGGGAGGAAGTGAAAAAACAAACAAACAAACTAGAATTTAAACCCAGTGATAACTACTCCTTAACGTGCATTGGTGTTCACAGATGGACACCATCTATCTCAGCTCTGCAGAAGTTTGTTTGGGTCACACTCAGACTTTCTTTCAGGGTCCCAGGACTGTAAGCCTCCAAACCTGCTCCAGCTCTCAGACAATCCCTCCTCACAAGAAAAAGAAGCCAAACATTGTTTTACCTCCCAGAAACACCAGTCTGTCCACCCTTTACAGGAAGGCTGCCCTTTACAGCAGTCTACAGAGCAACTCTGTGCCTGTCTTAACTCTTCCCTTCTTAGCCATGGACTTCATCTTTCCAAAACCCAAAAGTCTCATTTAAGTATTTTCCCAAACAAAAAGAATGGAATTCCCACAAAGGTGAATTCCACTGCTATCTTTGTATCACAGAAATGCCTTTACTTTGTTGTGTTCTGCCCACAAGTAAGGGGAGGCCAGGAATGATATAAGGGTGTATTATGTGGCACCCTCCTCTCTTAGAGGCCAATAGCAGAAGGATGAATGAGGTCTCCTGGAGGAAGAAATAGCTGGATAGTGGGAGGCAGGTATATGCGGAATAGCATTTCAGACATAGTGAAGAGCATGTGTAGAATCCCCAAAGTTCCAGGAGGCACAATATTCAAACAACAGCAAGGCAGGCACCGGTGAGGCATGGAGAAGGCAAGAGAGATGAATTAAGTCTGAGAGGTGGACAAGAGTCTTGTATGCCATAAAATTGATTTTGACCTTTATACTAAAGATCATAAGAAAATAGCAAGCAAATAACAAACAATCTTATGAAGCCCATGTGTGGGCATATTTGTGAATGTATGTGTATAATGACAAGGTTTTCTTTATCAACATCTGTGTGGAGAATGGCTTAGCTAATGATATCAGGTGCCATATGCTAGATGCTAAATGAGCAGGAACAGTGGTATGTACTGATATTTTCCCACACAAATGTAGATTTATTAGACATCAAAAATGTCTTCCCAAAGCTCCAGGAAGAAGGAATACTATAGCCACAAAGGATGTCCCCAAAGTGTGAGGCAAAATATAATACTGTGATAATTTAACAGGTCTATGTGACTATACACATTGCTGTAACTGTACCTGGTAGGATAATCTTATGGAGGAAGAGTTCCTCCCGAGTTGACATCAAAGGCAGACATAGGGTAAAACTAATGAAACTCCAGCTCCAAAGCCCATCCTTCACATAGGCCTTTTGGACCCTGGGCTCATATTCATTTTATTAAAGAAAGTTTTATACTGTTCAGGCTCCCCCAAATCTGGACCTACTTCTGTCTGATATAATACCCAGGCATTCATGGAGAAAGTGGGCTCTGAACGAGCCTTTGAAGAAAAATTAAGTTTTGTATATTCCAAAAGGAATGAGAGCTCATTTGTGCTGAGAAGGACAGGAGGGACAGTAGTAGTGCATGGGGTGATTGGGAGGCAGTGAGTTGATTAATCAGTGGATTCTGCTTTTCCAACTCATCATCTAGGGTGTCCGTAGAGACCTAGTTTAGTTTTTTAGGCTCTTTGGGATATAATAAATGGAGTACTTCTCAGGTTAGCTCAAGCAAGGGGAGGTCTATTGTAATGGAATATTATGGGCAGGAATATGTAGTCTGGGGTCGGAGGAGAGGTCAGAATGCAGAGATTCAACATACGGAAGAAGTAAAATTTCACACTAGTCTTCCGCCATCATTGGACCTATTTTCTACCTGCTTGATAGTGTTTCCATTACCAACTGCCAAGTCTCTCTCTAGTGTCAATATAAATTCTTAATTTAGTAATTTTGTTTGCTTACAATATCTGCTTCCTTGTGGCTCTGGTCCTGCTCTGGTCCTCATTTTCTTAACATTTCAAAATTCAGGTTCTCTGAGAGGAAATTTCTGCCATATCAGTTCACTGTTCCTTGACTAGCAAGGTCATAGATCAATGGCTAGCCTATGGCTTGGGTTTGTATACCTTTTCCAGTTGGGTATGCCTGGAATGCAGAATCCTTATACAAATATGGCAGCCTGTGACTGCCCCATCAGCAGGGGTTGTGCAGAGGACTTTCCCTTGTGAGCGTCTGTAGGTACAACTGGCGTAATGAATGGCATGTTCAGTATAGCTGAAATCATACTAGCTCATACTTCCTGAAAGCTTTCTCTCCATCCCTGTGTCAGGTTCTATTCTAAGCACTTCCTATATATTAATAGTCTTGTGGGGTAGTAACTACCGTTGTCCCCATTTATCTGAGGAGGAAATTGATGCCCTGCAAATTCAAGTTACTTGCTCAGGATCATGCAGCTAATAACTAGTGGACCCTGGATTCTAGCCAGGTAGTAGTTTTTAAAGTCCATTGTCTTATCCATCATATGCGAGATTTTATCTGAGATTTTAGGAAGGCTGAGATCAGAGGCAGAGAAATCACTTAGGGGACTAAAGTGGGTTGCAGTGATTCAGTGGGTGAACAATAAAGGAGGGACTAAAAATATACAGAATGGAGGGGAAAGAGAGGATTTCTCAGACATGTACAAGAAAACAGGAGCCACTTGGATTTGATGATAAGTTGGAACAGGGGTTTTGAAATAAATATTCAAATGAAACACATTATACATGCCCTTCTAATGAAAAAACAAATTGGAGAATATATTTAAAATTCTTTAGCATGGAAAAATGATTAATTGGCTGTTGGAAAGTACAGTATCTAAAGACTTTATCAAATGCTATGGAAAAAACTGTTATATTCTTTCCTACAGAGAAGTATCATACCATGAAAATGTCCCTGCCTCTAGATATCCGCACAAAAGGTTGGTTAGACTAGGTTATTGAGAAACTCTAGTTTTTCTAATTTAGGTCAGAATTTTGAAGGAAAAACTTTCCCCCTTTCCTTTGTAGCATGGAATAAAGAAAATTTCTGGGTGAGCTATACCTCCCATGTTGATATTCAAGCTTCCCAGAGTCTCCTAGAGAAGCAGATGTGAGGGCAAATATGCCAGGCACTGTAATAAATGTAGCAGAGGTGTGAACGATATTCCCTGAAAGCCAGAGGCTTCAGCACCTATTGCTGTCTGTGGGGTCTGGGACACTCCTCTCAGAAGCTGATATTTAACCTATACTCCTTCTTCCTGCATTAGGTTGCCAGCTACCCATCCTCAGTTTGTAGTTCCAAAACCTGTGTCCAAGTGTTAGACTTCTTTGAGTGGTAGCAGTCTTGCCTCCCTGGTTGCTCTGCAGCTTTACCCAATCTTAGTTCTTCTTTTTCACATCCTATAAGTCTTGATGAACACTCAAACCCCACCTAAATCACTTTGGTTTTCCTTCTCTTGAATTCTTGAGGTGTTTACTATCTGTCTTATTGTGAGGAAAACATTGTTAACTGTATTTAAGGTACATTCTCTTTAAGACTGTATTTTAATGTTTAAAAAAGGAGAAGAGATAGAATGCCTTCAAAAGACCAGATTTAAGTCAAAGTATTAGAGGCCACCTAGCCTAGTTACAGTGTAATTCCTATTGGTCAGAAGGCTGTAAAAACCCCAAAGATGAAGTTCTACTGAGGAGGAAGTGGTAAGACGTTGGAGCCTTTAGTGTCATTCTAGCTGCTCAGAATCTTATGGAGAGCCATGAGAACAATCATTAGGTCTACCTCTCTTGTTCCTCTGAGAAAAGAGCAGAAAAGGAAGGACAGTTTTGAAGAGTAAGGAGGGAGCACTGTTTCTTCTTGTTGGTAGTGTGAAATAGCAGGACACAGCTTAGACATGGTGAAGACCAGCATGCGTAGAGGGACTATAGATGATCAACAGCTGTATGCCTTTCCCTAGAATTTTGCTGAAGGTTACATATCTATCTTTATTTCCTATACAACACAATTCATTAATTGTTTTTTTTTAAAATCAGAAAGCGATATTTTTACAGTCAGGTAATGAATTAAGAGCCAAAGTTCTAGTTTCTAGTCCTGGTGCTAGGTCTACACTTGAGCAAGTCATTTTACTGAGCTTTAATTTTTTTCACTTATGAAATGGAAATAATATCAACCTAGATAAAGAGACACTCTATGTACATCACTCATTTAAACATCAAATAGTAATTAAGCTGTATTGTGGAAGCCTCTGGTCTAGTCACTGCGGGCACATCAATTGAATAGTAGCAGATAAAAATTTCAGTCCTGTGGGGCTCATTGATTAGTATTATGGGCCAGGCTTTCTCCCTTCCTCCTTCCCTTTCTTCCTCTCTTCCTTCTTATCCTTCTTTCCTTCCTTCTTTCCCTTCTTTCTCTCTCTCTCTCTCTTTTCTGTCTTTCTTTCTTTCTTTCTTTCTTTCTTTCTTTCTTTCTTTCTTTCTTTTCTTTCTTTCATTATTTGCTGAATAGCTATGATATACTGTAGGGTTACTTACAAGTGGATCAAATCTGTAAATTAGTTATTGGGCTTTGTGATGGAACAGAAATAAGGAAGCAAGCTGACATTTAGATGGAACTTTGCTGCAAACAAGCCCTATGACTATAAGACATAATGTTAACTCATATCCTTACCTGTAGATGAGAGTTAGACTGAGTGATTACTTTAGCTTTAAAATGTGCGGGTTTGTTTATACCTACAGGGATCACAACGGTGTCTAAGAATTCTCTCAGTTCTCAGGATATGGGTTGCAAAATTCAAACAAATAAGATGATGGCAAAAGGCACCATGTTACACTCTGGAGTGTGATCATATGCCATTTTCTGTCATTTTCTTGTTATTTCACTTGTTTCCCTGCTATATTACACCAAGGTAGGAATCAAAAAGTGCATAATATATATTATTGTCTGGATCTGGTAAAACTCATTTGACACCAGAAGCCTAGATTTGCATTTCAGCATTCTAAAGTGATCTCTATTTTCCCCCCCTCAAGTAGGCCAAATTCTGTCCCTATTGACTTATGTGTTTTACTTATTATTTTGACCAAGGACTTCTTTTTTATATATCATAAAAATACAAAGTTTGGGAAAAAGTTAAATTTAGTTCATTCTCCATTAGAATGATTTATTCATTCTAGATTAATGAAGTCTTATTTTACTTGTATAACGAGAGAGGAACAATTTTATAAATATTAGACCTTAATATGCAGTACAGGTGTATCTAGCCCAAATATTACAGTACCAGAGATGACAATGAACGCCCCAAGTTTCCAAGACACTAGTTTTACTGGCATGGGGATGGGAGACCGTGAGGCAGTATGGATTCTAGTTAGCATGTATTCTGGAATCCAAACTCTGCCACATGCTGCTGGGTGACCCTGAACAAGTTGCTTAACCTCTCTGTGTCTCAGTTTTCTCATTTATCAAGAGAAGATGATAGTGCAACTTCAAAGAATAAAGCTCATTAATATTTGTAAAATGTTTAGAACAGTGTCTGAAAAATGGAAAGTACTTTATAATTTGGGGCTATTATTTAGGAGAGAGTTGGAGAGGAAGTAGGAGTAACAGATGCAGCACATAGAGAAGCTGGGCGTAAAAAGGGAGGTGAGAAACTGGATTGCAAGCACAGGAAGGGGAAAAGTTCAGGCAGTCAAGCACAGGTGTTTCTGTGTCTTTTATTTCTCAGGTTAGGGGAAGTCTATGAATATTTGAAGGTGGATGGAACAAAGCCAGTGAACAGAAAGATGAAAGAAGGGAAGGATGCTGTGGGGGTGCGATAGTCTGTAATAAGGACACCAGTAATTAGAGAAGATAGAGGGTAAGTACTTATCGGATAGTTTCTGTGTTCCTCAGAAACCCAGCCAGACAGCCTTTACGATATGTTACAAATCTGGAAGTGAAATTCTGAAGAAAACAATGCGGACTCTCATACTCCTCAGCTGTTCAGCATCAGGCAGTGGATGGGAGCACTTAGTGAGCTGAGTGTCTCATCAGAGGACACTCTAATGATAAGCTAAAGAGGAACTATAGCCCTGGAGTTCAGCTGGGTTATCCCGGAAGGAGCCTCACCGACCAACACAGTGTTCAACAGACAGAGGCAGGGCAGCTCCAGGAACACAGGTGTGTTCCTGGAGCCAAACCACAGGCAGCCCAGAGGCCACCAACAGGCCGTGGCGTTAGACAAAACAACGAAGCTGTGTTCAGGTCTGTGGAGTGGCCACTTACACATCAATGTTTTTATCACAATTTCCACAGGAACATAATGTGGCCCAAGAGGCAACTTCAAATTGAAGATCTCACACACACACACACACACACACACACACACACACACACAGAGTTTTTTCTATCTTCCCTGGAATCTTTTAAAAAAATGTCCTATAATATGGCTTAGAAAATAGAGTTGCTTTAACTGAAATCTGTGGGCTCTCCTATCCAGAGAGAGGACCAGCATCGTTGGCAGATTGGGTATCAGGCATATTTGGTAATTTGAGAAGAACACACAGAACTACAAGCTTAGCTGAAACAAGAGGAATAGGACTTATTTGGGGCAGAAAATATTTTTTTTTATTATTTGTAATTTTTTTGACATTTTCTGGAATATGAATGAATGAATGAATGCAGGAAACTCTCGGGCAGCATAAACGATACCATCTTCGTGGTGACAAGGGGTAGAAGGTCTGAGAGGCTCATCGAGGCCTGTACATCCTACACTCTCAGGAAGACGCATACTTGAGTGTGGATGAAAACCAGTGTATTCAAACGGTAAAACATTTAAAAAAGTTTGGCGCCGCCTGACATATAGTGGGTTCTTCATAGGATTTTGGCCCTTTCTGTCTTCCACCCAAGGTAATTCTTTTTTAAAATACCACTTCTCAGTATTAGATTAAAAAGTTTTGGCCCTAGCGAAAGGGATCCTAGGCATCAGGAGCAGGAGTGGAGAAGATTATTTTCAACAGGACTCCCTTCCTGGAGTTCTCCAATCCAGGCACACAGCAGCCTCCTCCACTACCACCAGCTAAACTTAGCTTAATAATACATGGCAGGTAATGTATCCCACAAACCTGGAGTCCTACCCAGAGCCTCTCAGATACAATGTAGCAGTTCTGTGTACCCATTCCCGGCTTCTGCTCACTTTGCTGTTAACTGCTATCACGGTTCACGGTAACCTTCAGAGCCTCACACAAGGCCAGAGCCAGAAGGGCCTGGGGGTTTTGTTCCCCCCAAAGCAGCCGTGACTGATGACGGTGGGAGCAGAGAAGCCCACACCCCTTGTTTATAAGTGAAACAAACTTTGACATGTAATTTATACTCCAGAGTTTCCCCAAGGTTCAGACTGAGGCTGGAATCACTTAAAATTTCACTCCTGCTTGGCTTCTCCTTCAGTGTCCTCTTTCCCACTTCCTGACTCTTTTTTTTTTTTTTCTTGGAGCACATTCTTAATAAGTCACTCGCATACAAACCCTTGCCTTAGGTTCTGCTTCTGGGAGTACTCAGTCTAAGACAGCCCTCACCTACTCATTCATTCATTCACTCATTCAAAAATGTGCACTGAGTGCCTGAGCGCTTTCTTCCCAGTCCTGAGAAGAAAAGCAATACATAGTTAGATAAAATGTACCAATACATGCTCTCAAGGGAAATGTGGGGGATATAGAAACTACCTATTTCTAAGCCAAGGGAAACTTTTAATATATGAATGTATTATTACACCTGAAAAAGTGACATACATATAGTAGGTTCTTGTGGGGGCTGAGAAATTTGATTAGTCCTTGTCTCGTAATATTGACCATTGAGAAGAGCCAGTCATTTACTTAGAAATCAATTTATTCGCCAACATTTATTGGGCTCCTACTGCAAATTAGAGTTTGTCAAACTGACAGACTACATATAATTTGAATAATGTGTACAAAGCTACAGGAATACAATAAAAGAAATAATACTTTTCCAAGAAAATGAAAGAGTGGGTCTTGGAGGATAAACAGAATGAATTCTGGACAGAAGTAGAGAGAGGCATTTTAGAAAGGCAAGAGCAAACTCCACAGTAATCAGGTGTGAAAAAGCATTGGCAGGGCTCTGATTGTATAGTTTAGGGACAAAAGCAAGGCTCCCATAAAGGAGAGAGGCAGGAGATTAGAGATTAACCTCGAGATACAGGATGGAGCCACTCAGCAGTGGGTCTTTGGTACTCCAGAACTTTATCCTGTAGCACTGGGGAACATTCAAAGATATGAGGTTTGCCTTAGAAATAGTACAAGGGGTGCCTGGGTGGCTCAGTTGGTTAAGTGTGGGACTCTTGCTTTTGGCTCAGGTCATGATCTCAGGGTTGTGATACAGAGTCCCGTGTCAGACTCAGTGTGCAGTCTGCTTAAAATTCTCTCTCTCCCTCTCCCTCTGCCTCTGCCTTTTCCCCTGCTTGCATGCTCTTGCTCTCTCTCTCTCTCTCAAAAAAAAAAAAAGTAATATGAAGGATGTGTTCAAGAGGAGAAAGGCTTGGGTCAGAACATTAATTAGTTAAAAGATTGTTCCTAGGTTAAATCATAAAGAATTTCCAATATTCAACCATTTTTGACCTGACAAAAATGTCAAGTTCAAACTGATCGCCAAGCCAGGAAGAACATGAGTGAGAATCTGAACAATGGCACAAAGACTAGAGGGGAGGACTAAAATAAAAGAGACGCAGAGGAGAGAAAATTAGCATGAAATGAACGATCCACTGGCTGCAGGGCCAGAGTTAGCTGTAAAATATTAGGTGTGACAGTAAAGTAGAGTTTTCTGAGAATGATGGAGTGAATCATAGAATGTTTGCCAGGGAAATAGGGCCCACTGGAGGAGTGGTTTAGAGAGTGTGGTAGGGAACCGTACCATGCTTCCCACTCCCAGCTCTATCCCATGTTATCTTGCAGTACCTTGTGTCTTCAGTTCCTTCTTTTTAAAGATTTTATTTTTAAGTAATCTCTACACCCAAGGTTAGGCTCAAATTGACAGCCCTGAGATCAGGAGTCACATGCTCCACTGACTGAACCAGCCAGGTACCCCCTTCAGTTTCTTCGTTTTCTGCTCCCTAACACTGGGGAGACATATGATATCCAGATTCCTACAGTTGTATCTGCTCCTAAAGTTAAGCCTACAAATAATGCAACCCCAAGTACTTCATTAAAGGAGGCCTCTGAACAATAACCTAAGCAGCATAATAGCAGGAAGAGAAAAACCTAGTGGTCCTCTAGGACCAATCTAACCAGATTGTTCTTTAACAGGGACACACAGAGGATTCTGAAAGTCTCCGAGAATAAACAGAAAATCCTGTGGGGGTTATTTTCCTACTCTGACCTCAACTCTGAGCACTCACCCAGAACCACAATATTTATTTTTTTTAATTTAAATTCAATTAGCCAATATATAGTACATCATTAGTTTTAGATGTAGTGCTCAATATTTCTATTTAAAGTGCCACTGAAATTCTTCTGTTTGTGCTGAAATAGATATTGGTCAAAATGTAATCTGTGCTGTCAAGAAGACATGTCATTTCATTGTCCTTCAAATAACACTGCTTTCCTAAAACAGAAATTATCTATTTGCTTAACACAGTCAGAACTTGGAGAACTACATGTCTGTCTGGGTAGCTTATATCATTAATGCCACTTGAAATGGGCATGGACACACTGTTTAAAATGATCTTAACTGAACTTTTGACAAAGAAAACACTCTAGGAATCCAATAAAAAAGACCAACTCTGTGGTCAAATAATCTTCGACAAAGCAGGGAAAAATATACAGTGGAAAAAAGATAGTCTCTTCAATAAATGGTGCTGGGAAAATTGGACAGCTATATGTAGAAGAATGAAACTCGACCATTCTCTTACACCGTACACAAATATAAACTCGAAATGACTAAAAGACCTCAACGTGAGACAGGAATCCATCAGAATCCAAGAGGAGAACATAGGCAGTAACCTCTTTGATATCAGCCACAGCAACTTCTTTCAAGATATGTCTCCAAAGGCAAAGGAAACAAAAGCAAAAATGAACTTTTGGGACTTCATCAAGATCAAAAGCTTCTGCCCAGCAAAGGAAACAGTCAACAAAACAAAGAGGCAACCCACGGAATGGGAGAAGATATTTGCAAATGACAATACAGACAAAAGGCTGATATCCAGGATCTGTAAAGAACTTCTCAAACTCAACACGTAAAAAACAGATAATCATGTCAAAAAATGGGCAGAAGACATGAACAGACACTTCTCCAATGAAGACATACAAATGGCTATCAGACACATGAAAAAATGTTCATCATCACTAGCCATCAGGGAGATTCAAATTAAAACCACATTGAGATACCACCTCACACCAGTTAGAATGGCCAAAATTAGCAAGACAGGAAGCAATGTGTGTTGGAGAGGATGTGGAGAAAGGGGAACCCTCTTGCACTGTTAGTAGGAATGCAAGTTGGTGCAGCCACTTTGGAGAACAGTGTGGAGATTCCTTAAGAAGTTAAAAATAGAGCTTCCATATGACCCGGCAATTGCACTGCTGGGTATTTACTCCAAAGATACAGATGTAGTGAAAAGAAGGGCCATCTGTACCCCAATGTTTATAGCAGCAATGGCCACGGTTGCCAAACTGTGGAAAGAACCAAGATGCCCTTCCACGGACAAATGGATAAGGAAGATGTGGTCCATATACACTATGGAGTATTATGCCTCCATCAGAAAGGATGAATACCCAACTTTTGTAGCAACATGGACGGGACTGGAAGAGATTATGCTGAATGAAATAAGTCAAGCAGAGAGAGTCAATTATCATATGGTTTCACTTATTTGTGGAGCATAACAAATAACATGGAGGACATGGGGCGATGGAGAGGAGAAGGGAGTTGAGGGAAATTGGAAGGGGAGATGAACCATGAGAGACTATGGACTCTGGTTTTGAAGGGGTGGGGGGTGGAAGGTTTGGGGGCCAGGTGGTGGGTATTATGGAGGGCACGTATTGCATGGAACACTGGGTGTGGTGCATAAACAATGAATTGTTATGCTGAAAAGAAATTTAAAAAAAAAAGGCCAAGGAAATGTTGAATTTCATTTCTTCCTGCTTTTTCTTGTAACAATTCTTTGTGAGAATTTAATGTCATTCTGCTACTTCATGTAAGAGAATTAGTGAGAAATGTATACAGAGGAAATATTTTTTCTTAATATTTTTTATTGAATCCAATGAACTCAAGCTACTATTTGGAGAATATTGTTCAGACATTGGCCTCAGCCAGTTACACAGACGTGTTTATTCATACCACAAATACTGACTGTCTATCCACCAGACACTGCGGTAGTTTCTGGAGACACAGTGGTGGGCAAAACTAGGCATGGTCCTTGTGCTCATGAAACTTGTAGTCTAGTGATAATAACAAATACTAAACAAATAGTGTTTAGTATTTAGTATAACAATAAACAGTATATTAGTATAACAACAAATACTAAACAAACAAACAAACCAACCAAAAAACTTTGTTTCCAAACTACAATGAGCTTCTGAAAAGAAAATAATAAGTATCACATAATAGGGGACCTGTCCTACTCAACAGGATTGTCTCTGAAGAAGTGATATTCCAAGTTGAGATTGGAAGGACAAGTAGGAGTCAGCCAGGTGATGAAGGAATTGGAAGGGCACTCTTAGCAGAGGAAGCTTCAAGTGCAAAGGCCCTGTGGTAGGAAAAAGGATGACACTGTTCATGATATTCATAGATGGCTAATGTGGCCTGAGCAAACAAAGCTAGAGTTGCAGCAGAGGCTACATCAAATAGGACCTAGGAGGTCATGTTAAGAATTCTGGTCTTTGGGACGCCTGAGTGGCTCAGTTGGTTAAGTGGCTGCCTTCGGCTCAGGTCATGATCCCAGCGTCCTGGGATCGAGTCCCACATCGGGCTCCTTGCTTGGCAGGGAGTCTGCTTCTCCCTCTGCCACTCTGTCTGCCTGTGCTCGCTTGCTCTCTCTCCCTCTGTGTCTGACAAATAAATAAATAAATAATTAAATAAGAATTCTGGTCTTTATCCTAAGAGCAACATAGAGTCACTGAAAGCTAGAGAGTGGTAGAATTGGATTTACCTACACTAATCATTTGACCAGTGAGTTTTTATTCAGTATTTAACAAGTGCTGTGACAACTTCCCTAGGTACTTAGAAGTCATATTAGGCATGGTCTATACCTTAAGTAATATCTGGTGTGAAATTGTAAGAGGAAATTGAGGGTGTGTCAAAACTTCGAGGCAGAAATGAGATAGTCTTGGGAAGATAAGATCTAAAATATCTTCAGTTGGTTATGGTCAATGCAAGTCGATGTAAAGAGTTTTGGTTCTGCTTTTTTTTTTAAAGAATTTTGAAGGAAGAGTCTTCTGACAAAAGGAGTTATCATTAATAATTCTGTCCACTGAAACCCTCTGTCTGTTCACAGATCAGGCATCACACAAACAACTATGCATCCAGTTCCACCTCCTTACCCCACCAGTGCTCCTCAACCTTGATGTGGAGTGACCAGTTGGAAAGGTGAGATTTAGAAGCTGTCTAGATTTATAGCATAGCCTTCCCCCATCTCTGTTCTGATCTGTCTTCATGAGACAAGGACAGAATATCTCTAAGAACTAAAGTGCAGATTAGGCACACATACCCAATTAAGGGGGACCAGATTCCTTTAAGGAGTTGTTCTTGTCTTTACATCTTCACTTGGATTTCCTCCAACTAAGATTCGCAGACTGGCTCCTGGCTGATTTTGTGACCAGTCAAGTCTCCTTTAGTAAAAGAGCCTGCATGTCACTGAATTTTTATATGAAGAACAGTGTCCAGGAGTATTTTAAGGCAAAGCTACCCTGTTTTAATTTGACGTCAGAACTCAGTGTACTCCCCACATGGTCTGCACACTCTTGCTTGCCCTTTGCCTAGATCTGCTTGGAATATAACGTGTACTTTAATGAAAGAACACTCTAGAAAGCAGATCGTGATACCAAATACGATGCATAGTTGGTTGTATTAAATTCCAAACAGTTTCCCCCCTCAAACACTTCATTTCAATATTTCTGTTATTGACTGTAGGGTTAAATGGTCATGTGGCTATTACTCCATTGTTTGACCTTTTTTGTTTTAATGAAAGAAGGTGAAAGGTTTTAATTAATTTTTTTCAAACATGACACACTTGACTTCTCAAATAAGTTGAGCTCTGCATTGTAATGGACAGTCAGCGTGTTCATTTTACTTCATTCCCTGAGTGAGGCTGGGTACAATGACTCCACTACTCTGTGTAAGTTGTTAGGATAGATGTGGACATTTAAGCAGCTCAATGTCCTTGGCCATTTGTTCTCCCATGACTGAAGTACCTGAAAGATAATCACTTCTGTTCCTCAGGGGAAGATCAAAATGTGTTTTTCAATAGAGATACAGTGTGAAACAATGCCTACAGGATACCAATAAGCTGGCTGATTCTGGAACATAGCTTAAAAGTCATGTGTACAATAAAATTTTTACTCAACTCACCTTTATAGTCCTACATCTTTCCCTTAAATATCTGCATGTAATACACCTATTCTGGGCCCCTTTTTTTTTTTTAGCTATAAACACAGATTTCCTTGGAAAACAAATGAAGGGGAAAGAAGGGAGATATGCAATTCACATTTCTTTATTGGTTCATTTTTTGAACCATTTTTTGAACTAATTTCATTTTTAACTTTTTAAAGTAAATTCTATTGTCCTTTCCCTTCATTACAAAAATAAGAAAGCTTTCTATAGAAACTTTGCCAAATAAAGAAAATTAGAAAGAAAAGCAGCTTCCTAAACTTTACTTCCACTATTCAAGAAAAACTCACCATTGTTTTAGTAAATTCCTTTCTCTTCTTTTCCCCCTGCACTTTACTTGATTTTTCTTTACATACTTAGGATAATATTATATGTGCACTATTATATCTTGGTTTTATCTAATTTAATGTAAAACAAACATTCTCCAGACTACCTACAAATTATTTAAAAAGTAATTTTGATATGTATATATCTTTTAAAAGGATACATTGTAGTTTGCTAATCATAATCTGTGTTCAAATTTGGCACCACAATAAATGGAAATATATTATTTCCAATACAAAACAAAGACTGAAATGTAATTAAAAAATATTTCTGATTGTTTTTATCACAAGTTTACTTTAAGAAATAAATAACATATAAATTTTTAATAGTTAAAGATGCTTATAGTGTGACTGCTTTCCAGGAAACTATAGAGATCTAAAATTTCATCAACAATGTTGGAGAATTTCTGCTTTGCTTCATCCTAACCAGCACTGCATATTATTTTAAAACATACACACACCACACACACACACACACACACACACACACACACACACACCTCATTGGTTTGATGGGAGAAAAATTGTATTTCATAGTTATTAAAATTTGCTTTCTTCCTTTTATCTTTCTGGGATATAGTTATACACTCTTGGGGCTTGTTTTTATGGCAAGTTTATCTGACCATTCAATGTGTCTACAATTGATTAAGCACCATGATTTGATTATTCTACTGGATTACAAACTTGGAAACCAGAAAAATTACTCATTAAAAAAAGCATATACGTAGCATAATTATATAACCTAAAAGCTTAAGTGATCCAAAATTCCAGTTATTTAAATTGCTTTTATTTATAAAACATATGTGTAATTATTTCAAACAAGAATGTTTCAATGTCTAAGACATATATATTTCTCAATACCTTCTCACACCACACAGAAAAAGTACACCTTCTCATGCTTATTATATCTCTCTCTCTCTATTCTAACAGATGAAAGAACGGAGCTGACTTTTTATTGAAATTCCTGCTTGCCTGAGTTTGTGTATTTCTTCCCACCTGAGAAGGAGAATTTATGTTTGATTTGGATTGTTTCTTCATTTTCATCTTTTTAAAAAATTTAGTGTTTCTTCTTGTCAGTAATACCCACTGAAACCAGGTTTATTATCATGCTTTGTATCTCTGAGTGCCAAATCGGCTTCTGCGACTGGGTTTTGAGTACATATTTAAGAAGTTGGGCATGATTTCACAGATAACGATTGGTGAAAAGTGCGAAAAAGAAAAACCCATTTTCCAGAGTTTTCCTCCAACTTCAAACCTTTGCCTGAATCTCAACCAGTGAGGACACCTTTACATTTTACGGTAGTCTTGATTCTATAATGAGTTTGAAAAAAACCAATATAAGCTTTCAACAATGAAAAGTCAACATTTTGAGAGCAAGAATTCTATGAATAGGACATAAACTTAAGTGAGATGGAAAAGGGTCCACAGATGGAGGCAGGAGGGTGCCATGATAAATGATATTTATGTCAAATGTGTGATGAATGTATTGGAGATACTCTGTCCCTCTGGGCTAAGCTTGGAACTAAACATCTGTAGGTCTGTGTTCTGGTTATGTGTCACAGTGTATTGACAATCAACGTAAGGGTTATGTGTCTTTGAAGACTGAAAAGAGTGGATGCAGCTAAGGGCTCTCCTGAAATGTCACAGGAAACAATACTGAGGCTACTTGATTAACTGTTGTGTTAGAGCAGTAAAAAAAACCCAGGCACAGCCCTCTGACTTACCACTATCTGTTCAGGATTTCTTAAAATTTCTTCCCAGGTGTCATGCAAAAAGGCAAAACTAATAAGTGACATAGTTATTCAATAGCAAATTTTGTTACATTTTATATAAAGGAAACTATGTCATCTGAATTGAAATGAGAAATTCTATGAACTTTTAACAAATACTTTTGAGTCATTGGATGTCTTTCAGCTAATGCCCTTTCCTGCTTGTAAATTCAACCAATCTTTCTTTCTCTTGCCTTTCTTCCCACCCCCGCACCTTCCTCCTTCCTTTTCCTCTCATCATTCACTTAATGCAACGCATATTTATTGAGTGTCCTTATTTAGGCACTGTGCTAAGGGCCATGCTATGACCTACAAGGACATCTTAGGCAGACATGATAATATGGTACCAGTAGTTTTGCCATAGAAGCCTGTACTGTGATTCCACTGTCATCTCTGCCAACAAATTAAGCTAAAACAGTGAGTCATTCCTTTAAATAGTTGAATCAGTTGTGGATTAGCTGGAAAATTATATTCATTTGAACTTGTATCTTATTTTCTTTTTTTAAAAGGTTTTATTTATTTATTTGTCAGAGAGAGAGAGAGAGAGGGAGAGAGCGAGCACACAGGCAGAGGCAGAGGGAGAAGCAGGCTCCCCGGCGAGCAAGGAGTCCGATGTGGGACTCGATCTCAGGACGCTGGGATCATGACCTGAGCCGAAGGCAGCTGCTTAACCAACCAAGCCAGCCAGGAATCCCTGAACTTGTATTTTAAATGGGTTTATGTAACTTACACAAAGATGATGTATATAATCCCTTTATTCAGGTTTAAATTCAATGAATTTTTTTGAGCAACCAGAATTTGCCAATAATCATAAGAAGGTTCATGCTTCTGTTACCACTATCTGTCTGCCATCCATCTATGTGGTTGTCTAGTTGTCATATATTTATTATTTTATTTTTACAAAAGAAGCCCAAGTCTACAGAGGGCTTGCCCAATGTCACATGGCTAATATAAGAATTCAGATCCATTGTAAGTTCTTTGATTCCAGGTTTATTGTTCTTCCTATACTACAGTGGGGATGTGAGATCTGCCTCAATGATATTCCATTTATAAGATGATGTGATATAGTAATAGAAGCATGGGTTTTGGAATGAAACCTGGATTTAAATCTGGCTGTCCACTTACTAGCTCCTTGACCTTGAGAACTCTGATTAATTTAATCGAATCTCAATGAATTAATCAATAAATTAAAGATAATAATACTTACTTGTGGGGTTATTGCAATAATGCATGTAAAGTGAGCTAACACAGTAGATGCTCAATAAGTACTAATTACAATTAATTCTTTATCTAGACTTATCTCCAGCTATATAATATGAGTTCTCAATTTCAACTATAAACTGGCTTCCTGATTGTGTAGGTTTACATGTCATGGACAGAATCAACTTTAAAACTCTTAATGCTGTTCTTGTTTATAATATTTCATGATTACTTTTTCCCATGCAAAACCTACCCACCTCCCACATGTGCAACTTTCATCTTGTCCTTGGGTCTTGAACAATTAAAGTATCTTTTTTTCTCTCCTTACCTTTATCCAACTCTGAAGTTACATAGTGCTCATTTTGATGATTATTGTATTATTCTTCAAATATTTTCATTACATATTTTTCCCCTTAACAAAAATTCTATTTCTTGGTGGGCAGAACCCTTTTCTTATATTTTCGTTATAAGTGTCTTAGCACTGGTTCAGTATTTGATCCCAAGAAAGTTGCTCCTTATTTGGTAAATTCTCAACAAAGGTAAAATTTATGTACAATACTAGCAGTTGCCAATTTAAATGAATGTATTAGAAAGTCTTTCATTTCTATGTTGCTATTCAACTTGGGAAATTTTATGTTAAACTTCCCTGATTTAAAAATGCTAATCCAGGCAGAATAGTCACCTGCAGTTTAATATAATAAAGTTTATTAAAGCTATCTAGGTGAAAGTCATAAGGTAATAAAATGATTAGAAAGGTTTGAAAAATAATGACTCTTTGGTAAAGATATTTCTCACACAATTAAGAATGATTGTCCAATTAGTTTGAAATCTGATGGAAAGATGGTATATGTCAATATAAAATACTTCTGATGTTTTCATTTTTATCCCAGAGAAATGTATCCATTTCATACTAAATTCACCCAAAATAATAAGTTCGGTAACATATGTTCTCAAGTATTCTAGATCGTGATTCAGCAATACACTGATTCTTAACAAGGCTTTCCTCTTCATTTTTTAAATTACCATCCATATACATGGATTCTCATAATTATGTAATGAGGTTACACTGAGAATAGAACTAGCCCTCAAAATAAAATGAATTTCTGCCATAAAGAATTACATGTGGAGAAACAGGGCTTGATCTACAGTTTTATTGTAATTATAGTGCCTACTGTAGAGCTCTGTGGAATACATATGCAAAACAAATCTGTGGTATTAATATGCTTTGCAGCTGAAATGTATAGACCTGGTTCCTGACTGCATATAATATATTCTGTGTAATTTTAGACCTGTGACTTCTGTGTTGGAGGAACGAATTCCTGCCTACTCCCACCTCCATCCTATTGCAGATTTCATACAGCACCAGCGCAAGCCAGTGTGAAACAGACAAACAAACAAAAATAAATACCTAACTGTGCTGCCCTCAGGAGAGGTTGGGCCAGGGAACCGTGAAAAGGAATGGCATATTAGGCCATAATGGCAAACAGAGAATATAAGGTTTAGAAGGTTTAGAAGATTAGGCTTCCATCAGAAGCTATATTACCCAAATTCTCCTAAGGAGGGGGGAGAAAATAAGAGTCTTTATGTTTTATATGTACATGTGTATATGTGTCTTAAATCTATATGTGGACTTTGGTCCATGTAATCTATGAAAATTCAGACAAAGTCAAATATTCTGTTTTTACTGTCTATATGAATGACTTTAAAAACTTAAACAAATAATACAACCCAGGCTATAAAGGAACATATAAACTAGTTAAGAGAACAATTTTTTTTCAGCATCTTCACTAGTTGGAAACACACTCGAAAGAAACCTATTGTTAAGATAATTATTCAGGTACCTTAAGGATCTGTATAAGACATATCTTGCTTGACATACTTTTAATGATTAAGAATACTTCAATGTTTAATTGCTGTCTTAAAAATATTTGTGCTCATATTTTTTCATTAATTCAGGCTTTTACTAATATTTTGTTAATTGTTAATTCAAAATATCTCTAGGCTCATCCTATGGATATAAGTGTTTCTCCATTTCATTCAGGTTCTAGGACTTTATTTTTTTATTATCTGAAGTGCTTTTTTATATAAAAATAATTTGTACAAAATGTATTTTTAAGAGATTTTATACATTGTTTTAACAAAATTCTCAGCCATATTGTAAGCTCCTTGTGGGCAGGACCCATGTTTTATGTATCTCTTGTACCTACAGAGCTTAGAACAGTACTAAACTCATAGAAATTACTCAATAAAACCTTGATGGAGAGGCTAAGTGGCCAGACTGTGATCTATGGGAGTTATGCTTATGACAACTAGGTATGTACACTGTGGGTAAGGGTGGACAATTGTTTCTCTATTTACTCTTCTTCTTTGATAATAAGCCATTAAAAAATTAATTCCAGTATAGTTAACATACAGTCTTATATTATTGTCAGGTGTACAGTATAGTGATTCAATAATTCTATACATTACTCGGTGCTCATCATGATAAGTGTCAGCTGTTTCACTCACCCTCCCACCTCCATTCAGCCAGCCACCAGTTCGTTCTCTATAGTTAAGACTCTGTGTTATGCCATTTTGTCTAGTCTTTAAACTTGAGTGGCACAAGGGAGTCTTCTTTTATACTTCTTGAAGAAAACAACTATAAATATTTTTTGGATATGTGATGATTATATTTAGAAAAAGAATAAATGAGATAAATATAAACCTGCACATAAAATAACTTGTCTTTTAGTTAGTGATGTCATTTCTTCTTACCTTGGTATAGGAGTTGAATTTTAACTCTATATCTAGAGGCAAATGAAGGTATTGCTGAAAATGTATAGCCTGTGAAATAAAATAAACGTAATTTGCACCTATGAGGACAGTAGAAAATTTTCATCTTATGAATTCTTTGAGCAAAGTATAATGTACTTTTCTTGGAAACAAGTACACCAGAGCCTTAGTAAACGAACAGTAGTCTTTACTTGATTTCTTAATGATAGTAATTGCTGGTTATAATTTTTGTCAGTTTATTGATTTAAGTTACAACTTAAATGTTGAATCCTTTCAAATGTTTTGAAAATGGACAAGAAATATTTGTGCATCATTATCTTGAGAAGATAATTTTTTAAATGGCAGATGTAAACAGAAAACATGAGAATTTAGGCATTGGAATACTATGGCACAGGAAGGACAAAAGAAATTACACACCAACAGGCATGCCTGGGTGGCTCAGTCAATTAAGTGGCTGCCTTTGGCTGAGTTCATGATACCAGGGTCCTGGGATCAAGCACCCTGTTGTGAGGGGTGGTGGAGTGAGGGGGAGTGGTCTCTGCTCAGCAGGGAGTCTGCTTCCCCCTCTCCTTCCGCTTGCCACTCCCCCTGCTTGTTCATGTATGTGCTCTCTCCCTGTGTCAAATAAATAAGTAAAATCTTTAAAAAAAAAAAAAGAAGAAAGAAATTACACACCAAGAAAACACAATACCATTAAAAATACGAGACTAAATCAAACAGAGGCTGCTAATAGAAATACAGGCATAAAATAGAGGGATGTAAATGTGTTATAAGATTGGACAAAGTATGATTCAGTAATATGTGCTCCATAAATTCTTGCTGATTGCTGTGGTGATGGTAGTGGGTGGTACTGATGCTGGTGGTGGTGAAGTAAGAGATACCCAAAGTTAAGTGAATGTCATAGTAAGAGAATAAGCAGGGAATAAGGAAAAGAATAATATATTCTTAATAAGATTTTGGAACAAATGGAAACAATTGAATGATTTAATCTCTTTTTGGTATATCTAACCATCATTTAAATTCTCTTAAATCTACAAGTATTTCTTAATTCCATCTCTCCATCTTCACTGCCATGATCTAAATCTATGTCTCCATCATTTCCCATCTGAATTACGTTGGTAACTTGTGTCCTACATCTGGTTTTGGGCCCTTCAGTTATCCGCCACATCTGCTGCCACTGTGATATTTTCTTAGAAAATGAAAATCTGTTCATGTTATGTTCCTTCTTAACATTCTTAACATTTTCCTGTGGACTTCAGAATAAAGTTAAAACAACTTAACTTAGTCCATAAGGCTTTCTATAATCTAGTCTCCATTGAGCCTCTGGTGTCATCTTCCACGTCTGTCTTGTTTTCCAGCAACACTTGGCAGCAACACCCCATGCTTCCGTGTTTCACATGTGCTGTTCCTTCTATGCTGGATACTCCCTTTTCTTGTCTATGTGATTAAATCTAATTCATCTCTCATGAGTTTCAGCTCGAGTATCACTTCTTTCAGGAAATCATGATAAAACATCTGTCTGTGCTGTAAACTGTTGGCTTATTTACCCATCTTCTTTGCATGGCCAAGACAAGGAATATGTTTTTCATCTCTGTGTCCGTTGTGTGATGTAGGCTTGGCATTCAACAAGTCCTTGCTGGTGAAAGAAAGAACAGAAAGAAGATGTGCAACAATGAGCTATGAATTTGAGCAAAAGCAGTAATTCCAGATAATTCAAGGCCCAAACTGTCCATATGTTACTTAAAGCAGGCAGTTAGCCATGTTTTCTGAATAACCATTCAATGCCTGGCTTTCCAGTCACAGAACTAGTTTTATATTTACACTTGGTGTTGGCAGAGATTCTGTGGAGGTAACAGACAAAAGCTGAGAAAGAGTGCTACAATCTTATCTCACTTGGCAAAGGTTTAAATGCAATCTTAGAAACTCAAGGAGAAAAAAAAAACAAACTGAAATATGGCTCTCCACCTTGATCCGGCATTTCTTCAAAGGCAGAATAGTGTAGTCTTGTAGAGGAAGCTCAAGATTTAAGGTTGAATAGTCCTGGGCTTGATTCCTGACTGACAGTAAGTAATTTTGTGACCTTGAGGATTCCATATTTAATCTCCCTTAGCCTCGGTTTCATTATTTATAAAACAGAGTAACACCCATCTTATTGGTTGCTGCAAAGATTAGAGATGACATGTGTGAGGCCATTATTCTTAATACCACTATATGTCCCCAGAGGTAAAATATGGCCCAAAAAAAGCCATTTACAGGATACCTCAATTTTGAGTAAGCAGCTGGAATTTGGATCTGAGAGATAGGAGTCATGTGTGCACCAAACCAACGCATAGGTATAATAGGGTCCCAGGCAATTTTGCTATAAGCTTTTTGCAAATCTCCAATTGTCCTTTCAGGAGTTAACTTGAATTGCCATCAGCCAGCTGCTGGACCAGTGGGATTTCCTCTGGGGGTGCCAGCAAGAATATTCAATATTCTCAAAAATGAGAAGGTGGTTTTGAAATAAAACTCATACATAAGTACTTGTGATATTAAAGAGGAAATAGACCCTCCATTAATATTCAGAGCAAGATGTGGGTTATGGGATAGTAAAGAGCAGAAGAGTAGTAGTACAGTTGCCAGTAAAGGCTATGTCATGCAGTCCAAGTTCTCTGGACTGCATCATGGTACCAGAGCCAGTTGGTATTAAGAAAGACTGTCTCCTGGGGCACCTGTTCATGAAAATAAAGAATGTGGTTCTATGGTTGCCCAAAGGGCAAACAGATTAAGGTTACAGAACCCATTTATGCTATTCTTAACTCATCATACAATTACTGCCATATTGTAAAACCCACCCATTCATACCATATAGGCAAATGATAGATGATATAAGTGAACTTAGAGATTTGGTGCAGCATTTCCCAAACTTAACCAATTACACTTATCATCCAAAGTTTGTTCAAATAGAAAATTCAGGTTCCCTCCTCTGGAGATTATGGGTCAGAAAGTCTGACGTGGGACCTATGGTTTTATATTTTTCAAAATAAGCTCTTCTAGATGAGTATCTTCATCAGACAGGCTTGACAACATTGATATAGTCCAATGGTTCTCAAAGTATTATCCCCAGACCAGCAGCAGGAGTATCAGCTGGGAATTTATTAGAAATGGAAATTCTTTGGTCCCATTCAGATCAACTGAATTTGAAACTCTGAGGCTGGAACCCAGACATGTGTTTTAGAAGCCCCCCAGATGATTCTCATGCACATAAAATTTTAAGAACTACATATATCAAATGTGGCCCAGAGACCCAGAATCTGGGAGTGTAGTAGTAGTAGTAGGAAATATGTTTAGTCCAAATTTTTCTAGGACTTGGAAAGTCAAGGTTTTAATCCAGGTACTGACTGCTGATCTTCCCTTGATATTACCATTTTTTTTTCTATTTTCTAAGCAGTAGTTTGTTTTTGTGGCTATCATTTGGTTTCCCAAATGATGAAAGCCATATTCCCCTCTCCTTCCTGATAGTAAATGTACTATTTATCTTCCTACTTGAAACCCTTCTGTTGCTTAGCTCCCACCTTAAAGACTTTGGTCTTTAATGCCCAATTGACTCTATTTATGACTGATGCTCATAGTTCCATCAAAATGTTTTTCACTATTAGTATGTACCCACCGAGCTACTACAGTATTTTTTAAAGGAAAGTGTAAGAAGAAGACAAACTATCTTGCTCTTCTTCTAAGTCTCACTATTTTCCATCCTTTGGAAGGTCAATGCAATGCTTAGAGATAGTATCCATTTTAAAAATAGGCATCATTTGAAGGATAACTCCTGGATCACTGCTAACATGGAAATATTCCCATTTAATACACAGGAGCAGGGATTAAAGAAAAGAATCATTAATAACCCAATAAAACTATTTGCTGGCACAGCAATGAAGAAAGTGTATTAGTTTGCTAGGCTTCCATATCAAAGAACCATTGACTAGGGGGCTTAAACAACAGACATTTATTTCTTGTAGTTTGAAGACTGGAAGTTCAACATCAAGGAGTTGGTAGGATTTCTTCCTTCCATAAGCTGTCAGGGAGAATCTGTTCCACGCTACTCTCCTAGTTTCTAGTGGTTTACTAGTGATCTTTGGCATTCCCTGGCTTGTGGACATACACCATCCCACATAGTGTTCCCCTTATGTGTGTGTTTTATGTCCTGTTTTCTTCTTTTTTTTTTTTTATTTCTTTTCAGCGTAACAGAGTTCATAGTTTTACACCACACCCAGTGCTCCATGCAGTGCGTGCCCTCCACAATACCCACCACCTGGCTCCCCCAACCTCCCACCCCCCGCCCCTTCAAAACCCTCAGGTTGTTTTTCAGAGTCCATAGTCTCTCATGGTTCATCTCCCCCACAATTTCCCTCAACTGCCTTCTCCTCTCCATCTCCCCATGTCCTCCGTGTTGTTTGTTATGCTCCACAAATAAGTGAAACCATATGATAATTGACTCTCTCTGCTTGACTTATTTCACTCAGCATAATCTCTTCCAGCCACCAGTCATAGTGGACCAGTCTATTTCAGTATGACCTCATATTAACTAATTGGGTCTGCAGTGGCCCTATTTTCAAATAAGGTCACATATTGAGATACTGGGGGTTAGGATTTCAACATATGAATTTGATTAGATGCAAAGGAGACATATAAGAGATAACGTTGGTTGGTTTAGGGAGGAAGCCACTTCAAAATAATAAGACCTAAAATGGTGCTGCTTCTGGATTTAATGCGTTTAGGGATTGAATAAAAATCTCAATCATGCATGCCAGCCCTGGCTCCAATTCGGAAAGATAATTCAGAAGTGATCATATTTCTAACACAGAAATATCTGGAGATTTTTGCAGTAAATAAACAATACAAAGCTCATAAACAAGTGTTAGGAAAGATATTTGTGTTGTTTGTGTCAGATTATAAATGATCAAATTAGACTAAAGTCAAATTGCTCTATTGATGTTGGAAAGAGTGGGAAGTGGTGGGAGTTCCTGTACTTAAGTTATCAACTGAGGTTGGTTTCACTGCTTTGAACAGTCAGATATCTTCCCTGGTAGTTTCCAAATAAAAGCAATAAACTCACCTAGAGGTTGAAATTTCAAGGGAAGCTAGATGCTACCCATTTAAAAGAGTTTAATTAAGGGACGCCTGGGTGGATCAGTCCGTTGAGAGTCCAGCTCTTGATTTTGGTTCAGGTTGTGGTCTCAGGGTCATGAAATTGGCCCAGTGTCAGTTTCCACACTCAGAGTGGAGTTTGCTTGAGATTCTCTCCCTGCCTCTGCCCTTCTCCCTGTTTGTACACACACTCACTCTCTCAAAATAAATAAGTAAAATCTCTAAAGAAAAAATAAAAATGAAAAAGAGGATAATTAAGGATGTACAAAGTCATTTGAAGGAGGCATTTAAAAAGGTATATAAAGCTATTAGTGAGCACTGAGAGTACTAGTAGTTTAGCTAATGCATTCTTGAGCTAGATTTGCTTCTTTGGATATTTTTTTAAAAGATTTTATTTATTTATTTGACAGAGATCACAAGTAGGCAGAGAGGCAGGCAGAGAGAGGGGGGGAAGCAGGCTCCCTGCTGAGCAGAGAGCCCGATGTGGGTCCTCGATCCCAGGACCCTGAGATCATGACCTGAGCTGAAGGTAGCAGCTTAACCCACTGAGCCATCCAGGCGGCCTATTTGGAGATTTTTAATTACAATTTTGTGCCTGTACATAGATTAGCCTTCAAAAGAGCATAACAGGCAATTGTACCCTCCTTTATCTGCTAATTAAAGTCTCATCTTGGATTGAAGGTCAACTGCCTCTCCTAATCTTTTTAATGTCAAGGTCCAACTGTTGACATCCATTCATGATGGAACTTTGGAGGCCTCTAAAGGCTATCCATAATCACACTGAACATTGTTTGGCCTTTGTTTCTCATGCATATGTTGTTAATCCAATCCTGACTTAAAGGTTGTGCCAATGAAATTCCATTGGCTATTCTTTTTTATTTCATCACTGTATTTACATACCACTCCCTCATACTTTTCAAAAACCAAAATAGTGATTCACAAGGCATGTACTTATGTTCCAAGGAAGTGATGCAATTGTTTTTGGCAAAATAATGAAACTTTCAGCATAGTTCTAAAGTTCTCTTTGTATCAACACTTCTTGCTGTGTTTTCAGTTAGAGTGGGAGATTTTGCCAACAACCAGCTGTTACTAATCTGCTTCACAGCTGAATAAATCATTTGCTTGAAACGGTTCCCCATCAAAACCTAATTATAAGTGCTTGTAATTACCCAGGATATCTGTCTATACACTAGTGGTTGTAGGAAATGGAGGAATTGCATTATTGATATGATCCATTTGACAACACCCACCATGTACTTAATAATCTCACATTTCACATTTCAGACTCTGAAACTATAAAAGAAACTAGTCCTTCTTTAGAGTGGAGATCACAGTCCTAACCTGTAGATGTTCTCTTCTTAGGCAGGGATGGAAACAGAAACTGGAAGTGGCATAACTGAGCATTGGGAAATTCTTCTGTTGCTTAGGTTTACATTAGATATCTGGTTATTTGTCCAAAAAATAAATGTATAATTGTGTGTAGAAAGGAGATTGGTGGCCCTAAAATACATTTCTGTAACAATTCCAATAATGAATGCATGATAAAATCAAACAGAACTAAAAGTCTTTCAAACAGGAGGTTCTGCTTCGTGAACAAATGACCAATTTCTTATGATTTTTTTTAAAAGATGTTATTTATTTGAGAGAGAGAGAGAGAGAGAGAGAGAGAGAATGACTGGGGGGTGGGGCAGAGGGAAAGGGAGAAGCAGGCTTCTGATCCCAGGACCCTGAGATCATGATCTGAGCCAAAAGGCAGATGCTTAACCATCTGAGCCACCCAGGTGTCCCAATTTCCCATGATATTACAAGAAGTTTCTGTATCTCTATGTCACTACTGGAGAAAGAGGACAAGGTCAGTACAACTACAAGGGCTTCCAATTTCTGCTGATAGAACAATACCAGATCACTCAGAGAAGGAAACTATCTCCACCACATTTTAGAAATGTTTGTAATAAAATTTCCTTCCTCTTCCTTCCTTGCCTTCCTTCCCTCCTTCCTCCCCTCTTGCCTTCCTTCTTTTTTCAAATATTTATTGAATTATTGAAATCTACTTGATTGTGTGTTACTTGGGAATAGGAGTTAGAGAATGATGTGAATCTGTATAATGAAAAGGGAAAGGAGAAGTAACATTTTAAAAATCTGTAATGTATAAATGTTTTATTCACTATACCATGTAATACTCACTACCATCCCACAAGATCATTGCTGTAAACTTCTTATTTGAGAGGTGAGAAACTTGACGCTCGATTCTAGAGCAGGGCTTGAATAACTGACTTTCCCAAGGTCTTTAACTTTAGATGCTGGAACTCCTATTCAAACCCAGGTTTGCTTGGCTACAGATCTTGTGTTTTCGCTGTAACCTTGAGGTGTTTCCAATGTTTAAGTCAGTCTGCAAATAGATAAAATAATGGAAATTATTTTAGCTACAAGAAAGCAATGATAGTTCCTTAGAGAAATGAAATGCAGCATTCTTCCCCATCTTCTTCTCTCTTCATGTAGGAGAAGGTAAAAATGCTCTGAAGCTGTGGGATTTTTTTTTTAGCCAAAACACATGGCTTATAGGATACCTCATCCCAATTTCATTTTCAAGGGTATATTTGTAGGTTTTTAAAAAAAAAGCCTTGTTCTTTTTTCCTCCTCTTTTAGTTATTTTATAAATATAGAAAACATCACTTCATCTGCATTCTGTGATAGCATATGCTGTTAAAGTCAAGAGACAGTATTGAATTTGCTTCCCAGAGGTAGAAGGTACTGTGCTGGTGAAGGGAAAGAAGATGGTCACCTGGAAATTAGAAGTGCTAGTTTGGGATACATGCTCTTCCACTTCCCATCTATGGGAACTTAGTAAATGATTTAAAAGCCTAAAGCTACAGTTCATCATTTGCAACAAAGATCTTAACACTCTTTTGCAGGATCACTTTAAGGGTTGATATGAAGACAGTTCAGAAGGTGCCTGTACATTTTTTAAAAAATTATTTTTATTAACATATAATGCATTATTTGCCCCAGGAGTACAGGTCTGTGGTGCCTGTACATTTTTAAGAGTCATGAAGACACACAGCATGAGGGTCACCAGTCGTGAATTCCGGGAACACCCTGCCGGACTCTCATGGTACTTTTTCCTGCACACTCTGGACAGTCTCATAAAAGCCCTCTCTAAAGACTAACCAGGACATCTGTCCCACTTAGCAGACCTAACAGGCTAGAGGCATCCTCTCTGTTGTCCTGAGTTCAGGTGAAAGGTATCCCTTTGCCCTTCTCTGCCTAAGGCTCAAGATACTACATTGGAGCTCTACTCTTCTGACTGAGGTTAATTCTTATGAAAATGTGGCTACTTTAATGAATGATTTAATGAGAGAAGTTTGTGACAATGGAGTGGGAGGAGGACAGGGAGCATCAGGTACACAGAAAGGGACAGAGAGGTGCGCTCGTGGTTAGGGAGAAGCTTACAGGGAGAGAAGGGGATGTGAGAGGGGATAGATGGCAGGTCCCCCCCGCCCCACACCATTTCCGCAGATTCTTCAGATTCAGTCCTTCCTACATGGATATATCCTTCTAGATTTCTAGTCTATTTGCTGTTACCCTTCTCAACAATGCCTATTGTCGTTGAACATCATCTATGGCTTGGCATCCTGCTAGGCACTTGGCAAATTGTCCTAGCACACTTATGCTATTGCCTGTTTTTCCACAGCTGAGAAAAAAGAGGGATAGAGAGCAGGCAAAGTGCAAAGAATGATGAAAAACAGGTCCATTTGGATGCAGACCTCCTGACCTGCCAACTATACAGCTTGCCATACTTCCCTAATTTGGAAATTCGTATTTCCCTTCACCTAAAGAATGTGAAGGAAGCTTTACAAGCCAAGAAAACAACGTTATACATTAGCATCAGTGACAACAAAGAAATTCCAAATCTTAGTTTCTTAAAACAACAAAAGTTCTTTTGCCTTCACTTAGCTTGCCTGTTGAGAGTTGGGTGTGGAGATCCAGCTGCCAGTCATCCTCATCAGAGACTCAGGCTAACTGAGGCTTCCAACATCGCTGGACCCCGCAGTAGTGGAGGGGAGAGCTGTAGAGCATTGAGGGGAGAACTGTAGAGCATAGAACGGCACCCACATACTTCTAAAGCAAGTAGCAGGCTGTGCCAACTGAAGAGGGTGAGGAAGACAATCCTATCAGGTGCTGAGAAAAAGGTGAAGTGGAAGTATTAGTGAGCAGCACTAATATATACTCCAGAATCTCAGCAGTAAGGGTAGAATAAAAATGAGAAATTAACTGAGGAAGTACTGAATTTAGAAAGCAAGGTCCTTCTCAGCTTATTTTTTGACTACAAGCCCTGCTTATTTTAAGCCTTTCTCATGTGTTGACTTATGTGCTGGGAGATTTTCAGCAACCGGTGCCATTTTATATATGGGGAGATATGGGCATATTTTTAGCGAAGCTGAAAAAACAGGTTGGTCATGGAAATTACCCAGTTTAGACTTAAGAGTGTATGGTTCACAATTGCTAGAAATTGTTTTTTTAGTAAGTGGAAAATTTTTCATATGCATGGTGTTAACATGGCATGTCTCTGGAAGAAATGCAAGAGTGTTTTGGTATTTCGCATGGAACAGATGTATCTGGAGTGCTTGTAGAATTTGGTGCCCTTTTCAGATGAAATGAAGTTATGGATTTGTGAACTGAAAATCTGTACACTGTCTAGGTTATTAGTTATGTCCAGCATATTCTTTTTTTTTAAATTTTTATTCATTTATCTGTTTTATAGAAAGAGAGAGCATGAGCTGGGGGTTGGGGGAAATCAGAGAGGGAGGAGAAAGGGTGAATCTTGAGCAGACTCCAGCCCATTGTGGGGCTTGATCTCAGGACCCAAACAGAGATCATGACCCAAACAGAAACCAAGAGTCCCATGCTTGACCGACTGAGCCACCCAGGCTTCCCTATTAAAGCACATTCTAATTCAGAATCATTAGACTGACAAAAGCTTCTACTATTAGGATTCTGTAAAACCTACATTGACCTTGAATTAATAAAGCTAGCAAGTGTGATAAATGTAAAGGGCTTTAAGGAAGGCAGGGTTCATATTCCCATCCTGAAGTTATTTCCTGTAAAAGCCTCAGTTACTTTCCTAATTTTTAAGGCTATTTCTCATCTGTTAATGTGGGGGATATTAATAAGTACATGTGTCAAGTACTACCATAAAATATTTCTCTACGTGCAAAATATATCTTGATTCTCTTCATTACTCTTCATCTCAAATACTTCTAATTCATGCAAAACTACTCTGTCAGCTAGGCCACCACTGATAGCCTCCTAATAATTTTTTCTCTTCTTTCTCCAGCCCATTCATTACTTGGTAGACTTATGGATCTTTCTCACCCCAGGACTTTTGCACATGCTAGCTAAAAAAAAATTTTTTTTTCTATTTCCTGCATACATAACTCTGTTTTTTCCTTTGGTTAATAGCTTAAATACTTTCTCAAATCTTTCTTAAGCTTCTTATCTCTAGTTCTTTCCCTATTAATTGCTACCTTAGCTCATTTGTTTCCTTCATAGTGCCTTTCCTAATTTATAATTGCTTTTCTTCTTCATTTACTTCTTTCTTTATTTTATTCCTTGAATATGAGTTTCACAAGAACAGAGACTGGCTTGGTCTTGTCCATCCTTGTCTTTACCAAGAACAGAGTTGGTACATTGCAGGTGCCAAAGGAATGAGAGAAGGTATGATGAGTGAAGGGGCTGTTGTGAAAAGGAAGTGAGATAATTCAGTGCATCTTTAAGCACCTAGGGGGCTCTCAGTAAATATCAGTATTTTGTCCCTTTTCTTTACCAGGGCTGCCCAATCAGTCTACACCTCTTCTTTCATCTCCCTGCTTGAGGTGTGATTCCCTATCACATAGAAATGTCCTAGGAATCTAAACTAAAAGGTAAAAAATAGTGAAATAGAGGGAACAGAAGAGGTTACTCTTGGCTTTGATACATTTGTCTTTTCAACAACTGTGCTTTTGTGGATTATGTACTGACACCCTCACAGGACCTCTCTGGTGACAAATTTGGAGATTTGTAATCAGCTAACAAACTTTTATTTCTTACTATCTCTTCCTATAGGTTATGCAGTGTCTCTGAATTTTGTCTTGAACAGGAGTGTTGCAAAATTATTTGACTATTTTATTACAATTTTCTCTTATTGTTTAAAAAGAAGAGTGGAAAATGAAATAAACTAGTGAAGAAAAGGTCAGGGTGAGAATACATTAAGGCAAAGGTGAAAATAATTAAGCATATAATGGATGGTTAACATTTAGTTGTTTTGGACACGTTGAAATTAAATTGATTAATAGTGTCTTTACAAAAGAAAAGAATAAATTTAAATAACAGCATGAAGGGCTATAATTTATTATCAAGTATTATGCTTAAAAGGTTAGGCACAATTAAGAAATTTATATCAGTTGCTCTCTGTGGAAGAGAATTCCACTCTAAAATCCATCTCTGCATGTTTGACTTTCTTATATGTTTTTAGTCTGATTTTGTCTGAAAGTAGTGGATTGCTCATGGAGCATGCTCCTTCCCACCCCTCACCTGCCACCTGGGAAGATGGACAAACCCACTCCCTGAGTTTACTTATGAAGAAGTTAGTGAGGTGAAGCAACTAGTCCCCAAAACTTGCCTCAGTTCTTCCTCATCAATTGCCTGAATAACTTTAGAGGCGAGGTCTTCAGGTGAAGAGACCAGTATTTATTTAAAAGTAACCCTTCCTAGTTTTGGACTAATAGTCATTTAAAAATGGTGTCTGTTTTGGGATGGGAAATACTTACCAGAGGATAGCCAACAGTTCCAGATGCACAAGAAGAAAGATCCTTAAGGTGTCTTTTGCTTTGATTTGTTCTTAGTTAATTAATCCCTCCATTGGCTACAGGGTGTTTACTTCAGTCTGTTTTGTTTTTCTCTTTTGTTTTGTTTTGTTTTGTTTTAAAGAAGAATAAAGATCAACTAGTGGACCACACCTTGTTCTCTAAAACAATGCTGCTTTAATGAATCAGGTCCAGAAGAATTTTTCTGACTCTCCTACAAGCCTGACCTGCTCCTTAACTCTGCCAAATTCTTCTGGAATATGCCTCTGCACTTTGACACTTTTCACTCTTCAGATTTGGTGTGTTCTGAGGTCACTGAACTTGGCTAAATTCTTAATATTGCTCTGGATTTGCAGAATAAATTTTGGAGTTCTGCCCATATTTCTTAGCATTTAATCCCCCATGAGCTTATCCCTATTTTTTTTTCCATTACCTACTTCCCTAAAGGCAATTACTATCCTTATTGCATGAGACTTATTTCAAGTTCTCAGCAGCCATATGTGACTAGTGGTTACCTGATAGTACAGAAGGTTCTACCGAACAATGCATATCTTCACTAGACTTCCCACCAGCTTCTTTCAACAGATGACTACCTGATCAAAATATGAGCAGCCCAGATTGGAATGCATCAGTGATCACACAACTCAAGCTTAGTCTTAGTACAAATGCGTGCAAATATATATCTTTTCAGTTAATGGTGCATATCGTTGTTTTCCAAGCTCTTTCACAAGGCTTACAAAATCCATCATGACCTTTACCATTTGTCTAACTTCATCATTCCCTTCCCTTGAACTGTACTCTTCTGAACTACTTTACATTTCCAAACTCCAGTTTTAAACTTGCCATTCCTTGTCTGGAATTGCCCTCCCTTCTCATCAATGTCTCAAGCATTTTCTGGTGTTGTGGAACACTTTAAAAGGAGGTGCTCAATCCCTTTGGACAACTTAGAGATATGTGGCTAATATTTAATGTTGCTTGACAATTCATATCATTCAACATCAGAAAGCAATTTAGGGCATAGGGAGAATGTGGAACTGTATTTTGTACATGGAAAATTGTGAAATGCCAAACTTTTTAAGTGAAGAGATCTCAACCCTAGCAGCTTAAACTGTTCCAAGTATTTTGTAAGACACTGACATTTTGTATCTTTATAGGAGGCCTGTGTGTGTGTGTGTGTGTGTGTGTGTGTGTGTGTAACTTGCTCCCATCACTAAAGACTTTCCTCTTGACCCCCATACCCCACACTTGAAGAGACAATGGAGGAGCTCTGCAGATAAGGTACAAACTACATTTGAATCCATTCCAATATTTAACTCGAAGACAGCATTTCAATACTAGCAGAGCCTTTGAGAAGCAGGCCCTGAACATCCTCGCTTATCTTTTGTGATCTCTTCCTAGAGGAAACATTTGGGAAGCAGAACCATCCACAGCAAGAATAGGGTTGTCAGGAGCGGCACAGACACAGGACTCCTACCCGGTTAAGAGCATTTAATGATGAAGCCAAATTATAGCCAGGAATGCCCGAGAGTTGACGTATCTGCACTGAAGAGGTCTCCTCGTATTAAAATATGTCAGTGCTAACATTTGCATGGCTATCAAATGTGGCCTTGCACCTCAGCTATACTATCTCTTCATTGTCTCCCTGTCTCCGTGTTTGGGGTATGGAGACTGAGGACAATGGTCTCTGCAGGAAACATGTTTAGTTTATGACAGAAGAAGTATTTTTTTCTAACATGTTTCCTCAAGACTGGAGAATTTATTCTGAGGTACATGTTTCAGATTGATAAGAAAATGGAAACAAAATAGATTCATAATATACTTATAGTTGTAATATCATCCTGAAATGATATTGCAACTATAAATATGTTATACTTATACTTACTGCATCCTGCAGTAACTTATACTTACTGCATCCTGAAAATGCAGTAACTGTAACAAGGTTTTACCAGTTCCACTCAATAGATCCCAATTTGACCAAGATCAGTATATTCGTCTTAATTGTCAGACACTTAAACCAAGAACCCATTATGACTTGAGAAATCACTCACAGTTCAGATTAAATGCCAATTTTCTCTCTCAGTTCATGCAAGTTCTGCTTCAGTAAAACTTGCTTATCCGTTTCTGTATAATTTTAAAAAATCCTGTACAAGGATGAAGTATGTAAAAAAATAATCAGATACACTAGCTGAACTATTGCCTATGAGGTTGTGCCAGTTTCCATTCTCAGTGATTAGATCATGTCTCTCCACTATTCTTTAAATATTAAAAAAGGAGTGTAAATTAGTATGCAGCTATTTTCAAATTAATGGTAACCTATAAAGCTTGATGTTCAATTTTGCAGGGAGGGTTGGTTTTGTGTAACAGTCATCACTGGCTCCCCTAGGCAGGAAGGCATGGTCCAGGCTCTGTCTCAGGCATTACAGGAAAACCCTACTATTCCATTGCACTCACTATGTCCAGAGCCCCGAAGAAATCCATGATTGTGCTCTTTGGCACTTACAGTATGTTTTGATTACTATGAAATATATTTTTTAAAGATTTTATTTATTTATTTGTCAGAGAGAGTGAGCACAGGCAGACAGAGTAGCAGGCAGAGGCAGAGGGAGAAGCAGGCTCCCTGCTGAGCAAGGAGCCCGATGTGGAACTCGATCCCAGGACGCTGGGATCATGACCTGAGCCAAAGGCAGCTGCTTAACCAACTGAGCCACCCAGGCGTCCCTACTATGAAATATTTTTTAAAATATTTTGTTTCTTAGGATTCTCAAGCACAAACAATCACCCATCCTAACAAAACAAAACAAGCCATAGCATGTAGAAATATAAATTTTTAGAACATGTATACACAGATAAATAAACACAAGTGTATGGTGTGTAACTGTTTCTAAATGATATCATGCTGCTTCTTTTAGGTGCCCGTACTCAACATTGATGTAAGCAATTCACGACCCCATCAGCTTTCATGAGTCCCAGCAATGAAACCTGAAGCTCAATAATCCTAGTCTCCAGCTGTGTGAGAGACTGAGTTTGTGTATTTTGTAATGCACAACTTGAGTTATTTTTCTAAACATATGACGTTCCCCTTTACTTTCAGAAGGCGAGAGAAAATCAATTTTTCAAGAATCTACTTTAGCTTAAACATGGTGCCATCATGTTTCAAACTAACAATGGTCCTGAGAGTCACAATTCTTTTTTTTAAATTTTTTATTTTTTTATTAACATATAATGTATTATTAGCCCCAGGGGTACAGGTCTGTGAATCGCCAAGTTTACATACTTCACAGCACTCACCGTAGGAGAGTCACAATTCTTATCCCTGTTTTTAATAGTGAGGAAACTAAGTCATGTGGCAGATAACCAACTTGCCCAAGAACATACTACCGAGGAAAGAAGCCAACCCAGTCCGGGACCATGAAGTTTATTCCCTTTCTGATTAATCATGCTACTTCTGGTCACTGAAACCCTTCTTACGTTGTTATATTGGAACGAAAACCTCTCAAGGACATACAGGGACAAATCAACAAATGGAAGTAAAATGTAGCAGGAACTGAAACACAAGACCTGTCACCATGCACACCTGATTCCTGGAGCAAAAATAGTCAGGACCCCAGCCAAGGGCACTGGGACTCAGGTCTGGGCCTCAGTCCTACCAGAGGTAGGAACGTCACACAGGGAAACTAGAAGTCCAGGGGCCCAGGCTGTGCCTGTAGGGTGGACTGCTAGTCAGATCTCCACAAACGCCCCGAGCCCATACCACGGGATAAATGATCTTCAAAGGGCCATTAGAGGTTTTCTTCGTGCACTTCCATAAGTCAAGTACTTTAAAAGATAAAGATAGCTTTCTGGGAAGAAGGAACAGCTACCTTGTGATGTCTCCTTTCAATTTAACATGAAGCAAAGATAAAAATACAGACCTGCATCTGCTCAGTCTTCCCCGTAGATGAGAGTGTCAACGCTTTGTAAAAAAAAAGATTTTTATGCCAAATCAAGTTAGATTAGGTTGTATAAGATCTGTTGTCCCATGACTCTGAGTCCTTGGAAAGCATCCCAATTTTGTTGATTTAGAGTCACTCTCTCTGGTTTTCGTATGCACGGGCACACACCTGGTGGGCAGAGACGCAGTCTGAATTTGAGATCAGGCATTTTGTAGTAAAGGCCACATCCCACACCAAGAGCAAAATTTGTCATGTGCTGCTTTTCACAAAACTGTAAAGCTGTAAGGACAACATTGAATGAAGGCTCGGCAGCGGGGTCCAGGGGTGCATTTTCGAAGATCAGCTCTTCAGTTTCTCCAAGTTAAAAGGGGCCGTGTTTCATTCATTTTTCAGCTCAGAAAATATAAAAACAGTATCGTAGAAAGATACAATAGATAACAGGGAAATTAAGCAAAGACTTTGAAGTCAGGCACGCGGGTTCGAATATAATCTCAGCCACTAGCTAACTACGTGTCATTTATGCTCTCTGAGTTTGGGGGTTTTTCCCTTGCAAAAGTACCTCAAAGAGTTAATGTAAAGGATAAATTAGATAAAGCACCAAGCATATAGTTAGTACTAAAAAAATCATTCTAGTGCTAGCTTTAGAGTTGTAGAAATTTTAATATTAATCGATATACCACGCACAGTGTTAATTCCTTTATGTATATTATCTGTACTTTGTATAACAACCACAGCCAGAAACCATGACTAAAAAGATGTTTCTTATTACACTGTGTTAAACGGATTGGAGAAAAAAGAGTTTGGGGGCGCCTGGGTGGTTCAGTTGGTTAAGCTTCTGCCTTCAGCTCAGGTCATGATCCCAGGGTCCTGGGATTGAACCCTGGGCTCGCAGCTTAGCGGGAGCCTGCTTCTCCCTCTCCCTCTGACCCTCTCCGTCATTTGTGCTCTCTTTCGCTCTCTCTCTCTTTCTCTCAAATAAATAAATAAAAATTTAAAAAAAAGAAAAAAGAGTCTAGAGACACAGGGATGAATCAAGAGGGTATTAGACTAGTTCATATGGGCATTCTCATGAAGATAGTAGTAGTGAGGAGAAGGAAAAACCATTTAGGATTTGGTGTTTGGAGAATAACTGTTAGCTGTGATGGCAAGGAATAGCAAGGATTTAAATAATATGTATTCCTATTTAACCTCGCTGACTAAAATCCACTGACTATAGAGCATTGGCTTGGCAGAATATTCAAATGAAGAGGTAAGGCTGGAAAAAGACATATCCAAAAATGACATGCTAGGTAGCATTTGTCTTCTTCGTTCAGTAGGAGCAGATTTTTTTTTTTTTTTTGAGCATCTGCTGTATTTCAGATATAGCGCTAGGCATTTGTTGCCATATGATAAGACTAGGTATACACAAGAAAACTTGACTGACTCAAAGATACACAGAGAACTTATGGCCAGACTTATCTGGGTGTTTTGGTTGTAAATAACAGCAACAAAAAGTACCATGGACGGTTTTTACAAAAAAGGACATTTATTGCTGAAATAACTGAAGATTCTAGGATCTTGGTGCTCAGATGACATATTGAGAATCTGTTTTTTTCTGGATTTTTTGCTCTGCCTTCTTCTGCATTTTTTTAAGATTTTATTTATTTATTTGACATAGGGATCACAAGTAAGCAGAGAGGCAGGCAGAGAGAGAGGAGGAAGCAGGCTTGATACTCAGCAGAGAGCCCAACGCAGGCCTTGATCCCAGGACCCTGAGATCATGACCTGAGCCGTAGGCAGAGGCTTTAACCCAATGAGCCACCCAGGTGCCCTGCATTGGTTTTATTTAGAGGAGTGTTTTCTTTTCAGGGGGGCAAGACAACCAGCAAAAGCTTCAGACTGTCACCCTTACTAGTTAGGCAACCACAGTAGGGAAAAAAAAAATGCTTCAACTTCTCACAGCTTCTTCACAGTTCTAGCAAATATTGACTATGGAGATATTTGCCAGATGTTTGGATCATATTTCCCTTCTTGAACTAATTACTGTGGTCTGGGGTTGGTCCTAATGAACCTTATGGACCTGAAGAAAATGAAGTTACTCCAAACAGGATGACTGAAGTGTTTTTACCAGAATTAAGAAGCATGAATTGGGTGATCAAAAATTGCAAATGTTAATCATAATATCCAACTGATTCAAGCAAGATCCCCTTTTATGGCAAATAACAGAAATCTATCTCAAACTAGCTTAAACTAAAATGGAATTCCAAGAGCAAGGAATGTAATGGGACCTCAGAAGGAACTGAAATGAGGAAATAAAACTAATTTGCATTACAGCTGCTTCCCCATATTTCTATTTCTCTCTACCGATCAATTGCTCTATCTTTGTAACCATGCTTTAATCTTTATTTTTCTCTGCACAACTTCTGTATTTGAGATACGTATCATTCTTCAGTCAAATGTCTGTTTCCCAGTGCACATGACTATCTCACAATAAACTCTTCTGGAGTTTTTATCTCCTTGGTTTCAACAAATCAAAAAGACCAAATACCCTATCTCACTCTGAATTCAGAATTTATGAAATACAATCTTATTTGCCAGACTTGGATCTGATGATCATTCTGGTCCAACCCTTGTGTGGCACACAGCCTGGATTAAGCCCACCTCTGCATAAAGGGGTAGTTCTTGGGGAAAAGGAGCTATTGCAATGTGGATACAATACCAAAAGCAGTCCACTACAACAATGCCACCAATTTTACTGAGAGATCTTGTTCTTGCTCTAAAACTCATCTTCATCTTCTGGACCCCTTAGTAAATGTGCAAAGTGATAATCACACAACAATATAAAAAAATGGTCAGGCAGAGTCTCCAATAATGAAATCCAGTATCAAAATCAATGCTCCATGTTTGGCAGCCTGGCCAGATATTTCAGGAGGATATGCAGCAAGAGAAAACCCCAATAACTGCTTACTTACTTACTTAATTACTGGTAAGCTGCAAGTTGTGGAGAAAAAGTTGATCCATTCTAAAGAATGATTATTCACCTCCCACAAATTTTCTAAAATAACACCAGGGGTTAATGAAGCAAATAAATGAGACAGATTGCTTCCCTCAAAGATTCACAGAAGAGTTAGGAAGACAGAGAAGTAAACCAATGATTGAAAAACAGCTATGGTAAGCACTCAAAGGGGGTATCTCAGAATGTTCCCAAATTTCAGAAAAGCAAACATTCTGCTTCAAGGAGTGTTTACTGGTTGACTAGGGCTGCCATACCAAAATACCACAGACTGGATGATTTAAACAACAGAAATGTACTTTTTCACAATTCTGGAGGCTAGATTTCCAAGATCAACATGTTGGCAAATTTACTTTTTCCTGTGGCCTCTCTTCTTGGCTTGCCAGCAGCCACCTTCTTGCTGTGTCCTCACATGGTCTTTTCTCAGTGTGAGTGTACCTGTTGTCTCTCTGTGTGCCCAAATCTCCTCTTCTCGTAAATACACCAGTCAGACTGGTTTTACTCTAAAGACCTCTTTTAACCTTAATTATTTCCACAAATTCCTATCTCCAAACACAGTCACATTCTGAGGTACTGAGGGTTAGGTTCACAACTTATGAATTTAGGGGAGGGGAGCACGGTTCAGTCCATAATAGAGAGAAGGGCCCACTTTCCAGGGGAGCAATATCTGCTGTAGTCTTAAAGGATAAGGTAGGAAAGGGCATAACTCTGCATGAACAAATGTATAAAAGCAAGAGTGAGCATGACGATCTATGGAATTATTAGTAGTTTTGTATGGGTAAAACTTCGGGTACACAGGAGAGGTTGGAAATCTGTAAATATGAAGTTGTACACATAATTAGGGATTAAATTATAAAAGGTATTTTATATTAGGGTATAGTGCATGGGAGTGGGGTTAAACTATGGTAACAAATATGCCTCAAAATGTAATATACACTTTTGTGTTCAAACAAAACAAAAAACAACAAAAGCTTATTTTTCCCTCTCATAACAGTCCAGGGTGGGTATTACAGATCCAACTAGGAGCTCTTTTTTAATTTTTTAAAAAATTTATTTATTTGTCAGAGAGAGAGCCAGCGAGCACAGGCAGACAGAGTGGCAGGCAGAGGCAGAGGGAGAAGCAGGCTCCCTGCCGAGCAAGGAGCCTGATGTGGGACTCGATCCCAGGACGCTGTGATCATGACCTGAGCCGAAGGCAGCTTCTTAACCAACTGAGCCACCCAGGCGTCCCCTAACTAGGAGCTCTTTTGCACACATGGTTCAGGGGCCAGATTCCTTTCATGTTAAGGGTCTCAGTCATGTGTCAAGTCTGGGGTGCTATGTCCAGCACCTTCTCTTTAAGATCTGAACCAGCAAACAGCATGGTTCACTTGTGCTTTTGCTGAGAACTAGTCATATGACCTCTTCTGGTTGTGGGATTGTGAAGGTTATGATATCATAAGGGAGTTTGTGAATAAGAGACTTTCATGGACATAATTCCATTATGGAAAACATTTTGTATGTAGGAGCTCTCTCTATCAGTCTTGTAAGTCATACTCAAGAATCTGAGTTCTGAGCTCTCTGCTCCTCCCCATTCAACAGACACTGCAGCTTCTGGTGTAGTGCCAACCACATCCTGGAGAACCAATGGTACAGTTCGGAGAAAATGGATTTGGCCTTATTGGGCACCTAGTCACCAGGACTGCTTTTAACCCTGACAAAGTGCATATTATCACCATCATGACTCCTTCATTGGCTTCAACTACATGGTGTACATGTTCCAGTATGATGCCACTCACAGCAAATTCCATGGCACAGTCAGGGCTGAGAATGGGAAACTTATCATCAATGGAAAGCCCATCTCCATCTTCCAGGAGCGAGATCTTACCAACTTCAAATGGGGTAGTTCTCGTGCTGAGTATGTTATAGAGTCCACTGGGGCCTTCACCACCTTAGAGGAGGCTGGGGCTCACTTGAAGAGTGGGGCCAGGAGGGTCCTCATCTCTGCCCCTCCTGCTGATGCCCTCATATTTGTAATGGATGTGAATCATGAGAAATATGATAACTCCTTCAAGATTGCCAGCAAAGCCTTCTGCACCATCAGCTGCTTGGCCCCTCAAGTCATGGTCATCCATGACAACTTCGGCATTGTGGAGGGACTCATGGCCACAGGTCATACCATCACTGCTACCCAGTAGACTTTGGATAGCTCCTTTGAGAAGCTCTGGTGTGATGGCCCAGGGGCTGTCCAGAACATCATCCCTGTTTCTACTGGCACTGCCAAGACTGTAGGCAAGGTAATCTCTGAGCTGAATGGGAAGCTCCCTAGCATGGCCTTCTGTGACTCCAATTCCAGTGTGTCAGTCGTGGATCTGAACTGTCACCTGGAGAAAGTTGTCAAATACGATGACATTAAGAAGGTGGTGAAACAGGCATCAGAGGGCCCCCTCAAGGGCATCCTGGATTATACTAAGGACCAGTTTGTCTCTAACAGTGACTTTAACAGTGATACCTGCTCTTCTACCTTTGATGCTGGGGCTGGCATTGCTTTCAATGACCACTTTGTCAAGCTCATTTCCTGGGATGACAACAAATGGGGCTACAGCAACCAGGCAGTAGAAGTTATGGTTTCAGCATGGCCTCCAAGGAATAAGAGCCCCCTAGACCACCAGCACCAGTAAGAGCAAGAGGAAGAGAGATGCCCTCAGGAGCCGGGGATTTCTTGTCCCAACTCCTCCCCCAATACACTGAGAATCTCCCGACCTCCACAGTTTCCATCCCAGGCCCTCTGAAGAAGAAGAGAGGAGCCCTACCATGTCATGTACCATCAATATAGTGTATCAATAAAGTATACTTTATCCAGCCCAGAAGAAGAAGGAGGAGGAGAAAAAGGGGGAGGAGGGTAATAATAATAATAATAATAATCTAGAGTTTTATACTAAGTAAGAGGGAATGGCTTTGGGAGTTTTAACAGGAATAACATGACTAAATTTTCATTTTATTTTTTATTTTTTTCAAGTTTTTAAATTTCTATTTTAAAATGTAATGCTGGTAGTGCCATAAAGGACTTGTGGGGCAATATTAGAAGCAGATAAAATATGAAAGAGGCTATTTTGGCAATTCTGGCAAGTGGTTCTGAATTAAGCAGTGCTGGGAGGAGTGGAGAAGATGAGGCAAATTCCAATGATATTTCAGAAATAGATTTATCATGACTCCTGACTGATTTCTTAGAGAAAAGAAGAGGAAAATTCTACAGATGTCATGATTTCTGGCTAGGGTGAATGAGGAGATTTTGGTAACTTTAAATAAGGAGGATTGGATGTGGAAAAGGCTCAGTTTGAAACATACTGAGTTTGAGACTTCTGCAGGATCTCCAAACGGCAGTATCCAGTAAGTTTTTGTATCTATAAATGACATTTTTCAGGAGAGAATGTGAGACTTAAAATAGATTTTACAGTTGTCATAGTAATGATATGGTAGTTGAAATTACATATAAATAGGGTCATCCGTAGTAATCGTAGATTTATGTAATGACAGAAGAATGTTGATTTCCAACTTCCACTTTAAACCAAAAAAAAAAAAAAAAAGGTTTTAGGTTAAGAAAAGAAAAGAAAAAATTTAAATAATGCCAAGTTATGGAAGCAGTATGTTATCTATTTCATTAAGTATTTAATGGCAAAAGGAGAACAAAAAGTTCCTCCAAATATCAGATTCAAATACTATTAGAAGATAACCATCACAAAACAGAAAATCATTACAAGGAAGGGAGGGTTTCTGAGCTTGCAGAAGTCTTCATGCATGAGTACTGCACTATTATATGTATAGTCAATGAAGTACACATTTAATTAATAACCCTATGTTCTTGTAAGTATTCAAGTATGTTGACAAAACTAAAGGTGGACAATTTTATCCTTCCTGGCAAATAACCAGCTCCTTCCTGGAAACCCTGAATCATTTATATTTATATTTTCATTAACTGTTCACTTAAAGATTATCTTAATGTACTTACTAATGGATTAAAGATGATCATGTGACCCCTGAGTGAGAAATATGAATCAAAGACCCCAATGAAAGCTCCCATCAGGTGACTGTTTAAAAATGCCAAATAAACAACTAAATCGTAACCAGATGTTAGAAAATGCTTGGGGCGCCTGGGTGGCTTAGTGGGTTAAGCCTCTGCCTTCAGCTCAGATCATGATCTCAGGGTCTTGGGATCAAGTCCTGCATCGGGCTCCCTGCTAAGCGGGGAGCCTGCTTCCCTCACTCTCTCTGCCTGCGTCTCTGCCTACTTGTGATCTCTCTCTGTCAAATAAATAAAACCTTTAACAAAAAAAATGCTTGAAATTTCTTTAGATGATACTACTAAATTCAGGGAACGAAAACGTAAAATGTTTTTAAAGTATGGCACCATCATTGAATACTTCCTAAAGTACTAATTTTTCCTTTCAGTTAGGATGAATAGGGTGAATTTTGTAAATCATCACCATAATTTTAGTAAGGGTCACTTACAAATTATACTTGAGCTTAATTATACTGAGAAACTCTACAGCAATTTGACTTTTGCTCTTATCTGGCGCTCAGGCTCAAGTGTGATGTTTGGGCACTGACTCTTTTCATGCTCTTCTGAGGTCTGATTTCTATTTTTATTTCTCTATCATGAAGTGTTTTAAAGAAGCCTTTTGCTAAAATGTATCCTGATCCTCCCCCCATTCTTTTTAAAAGAGAAGGACTATATGTAGTATCTCAAAATAGGTATCTGTAATCCAGACTGCAGATACATAGACTTCATTATAGAATTTGAGTTTGGCTCCAAAATGTCATTTTTTTACCTCATAGTTAAAAGCTGATACCTTAAGTAAGGATTAACTCTTACCCGATTTTGATAGGAATGAAATTATAGAACTAACTTGCTATTCTTTGGCATAATATAAAAATGAAATGTACTTGAAATTAAAACTATCCAATTGCTTTATATGAAGCATAAATATAATAAAAATGATTAAATTGTATGTCTTTAAAAGTATCTTTCATTTGCATATTTTATGTTTAATTAACCGTGTAAAATAATAAAGAAGCCATCATGGATTTTTTTTAGTGGACATAGAGAATCACTAAGCTATTTAAATAGGCTTTTTGGGGTTGGGGGTTGACCAATTTCAAATTAAGCTGAAGATACTTGAAAGGCCATTTCGAGTACATCCACATTTGCAAGATCTTCAACTAATTATTCCTTTTGATGTTCTCCAGAAATTTAACTGATCCCTTTTGCACAACATACTGGTTGTGGAATATGTAGCTTAAATTAACATCACATGCTGAGAACTTCCAAGTCTCTCTGCTATTTGGGCTTCCTACCTCCATAGCCAATGCCTGGCTGAACATTGCAGTCAGCTTAACTTTACTCATAACCGACTTGCCAAAGCCTTCCCTGGGCCTCCCCATGCCCTGGCCACTAACCTGGGAATCATCTTGGATGACCTGCCGCTCCTGTCTTTGTAGTCACATGTGCCAATTCTGCCTCTGTTTAACGTCTTCATTTGTCTCTTTACTCATTGAAGGTAAATTGGTTCAAGCACCCTTACCTTATGGCTTACTCTAATGCTTTCTTGTTGCCTCCAGCCTCATTCCTACCACCAACCCTCAGATTCGTTCACCAAATCTATCCACTGTGTAGCTAAAGTGACCTCTTCTCCATATCAGCTCCCCATGCTGCAGCCAGAGAGATATTTCCGAAGAATAGAAATAATCTTGGCACTTTTCTGATTAGAAGTTTTTTTTTAACTTATTTATTTGAGAGAGAGAGAGAGAGAGAGAGAGAGAGACAGAATGAGAGAGAGAACGCAAGAGTTGGGGGGCGGCTGGAGGAGAGGGAGAAGCAGACTGCCTGCTAAGCAAGGATCCAATATGGGGCTCGATCCCAGAACCATGAGATCATGACCTGAGCCCAAGGCAGATGCTTAATGAACTGAGCCACCCAGGCGCCCCTCTGATTAGAAGTTTTAAGAATTTCTCATTTCTCCCAGAATGAAGTCCAAACTTACTAGCACCACATATATGATTCCTAATAATTGGGGCCCTTTATAGCTCTATTCTATTATTTATTGAGTTCCTAAATGTTATCAGACCCCTCTACAGCATTTTGGACTTTGTTGAGTGTTGTCCCCGCCTCAAACTGTCTGCCAACTGCCTTATTTTCTACTCTCTTCCAGAACTTAGCTTTGATTTTATTTCCCTGGTGAATCTTTTCCTAACCAATCAAGGTTGGATTTTATATTCTTCCCATGTATTCCATGAGCTCTCTTTTCTTACCCCAGTGTTCTACTCATCACATCATATTTTAATAATTAGTTTATTTATCTGTCTTCATACTTCAAGCTCCTTAAAAGTTCTCATTGGGGGCAGGAACTATTTTTGTATTTTTTTTTAACCAGTGTCTCTCAGTGTCCAGCACCAGCCTCAAAATACAGTAGCCATTTAGTTAATATTCACTGATTGAATAAATGGAAACTGATTAGATGTTCCTTAGAAGTGACAGGTGCATACATTCGATCATTGGCTGTAAACATGATTCTATCCTAGTAAGGATTCCTTTACTAGTTTGTAACTGAAACCAAAGTGGGCTCAGGGGAATCTAGGAGCAACAGGAAGCAAAGAAACTAAGGGCTTAGGGTAAGAGTTTCTAAACAGAATTGCAGTGGGCATCAAAGCAAACTGCCTTCAAATCAAGGGCCTAGGTTAGCCTAGTTCCCAATACACAGCCTCGACTTACTGATGCTGAATAAGGAAGGCTTTGAAGATGAAAGGGAGATGGTTAGTCTCAGGGTCAATGGACAAATTACGGTTGCTTTGTTTTTCCTTGGTTCAAAATCAGCTCCTACGAAATATCTGTGCTCCACACATTTTCCCCAAATCCCTCTTCTACTCACTAGAAGTGACCTTTGGCAGGCTACTCAATTAATTTCTTTCTTTCTTTCTTTTTTATATGGAAAAACAGAGATAATAACACTTGTTCATTACTGCCAGGAATAAATCATGTAAGGAAATTGCCTGAAACAATAACTGGAATAAATGTAGTGTTTTGTTTGTTTGTTTTTGGTTTTTTTTTTTTTACCTTGTATCAAATAGTGTGACTTTAGAAAGTTGCTGGGAGGAGCAAGCAAGTGGAGAATCTGACCATGGAATTTTGAGAAAATAGAGGGAAAAACAAGAAAGACTTCTGGTTCTTTTCTGGGCAGCATCTGGAAAAACAGCAGTAGTGTCCTCCTAAGTACCAAGAATAGAAAAATGTGCGATGATGCATAGCAGCTGACTCTAACGTCAGAAGGGGTTGTTTTTCTTCAGGCTTTCATTGTGCATTTGGAAGTGTCTAGGAATAAAGCATGACCTGTGCTTTCTATACTCTGATGACCTAGTCTGAGGTTGCCTGCGATCCAAGGGACCAAACCCAGGCAATCCCATAAAGGACTCCGGGTCTGGCCATTACACACAGCACCTTTACTAGTTGTGCTCTCTTGTGCAATAAATCTAGTATATGCTGAGAGAAGATGGGTGTTGCATTGTAAGTGCTAACTTCAGTTATTAGCGTTATGACATTAGAATATATTTCATACCAAATAAGTGATATTTATTGCATAGTTTATTGAGAAATGTTACATGGTCTGTCGAAAACACCGAGTTATAGGTATCTTTGCTGACACTAAATACACACTACATCAGCCAATACCAATTCCAGCCCTGAATTTCCAACTGCCGCAAGTGATTTTCACCTACTATCCCTCCTCACCCAAAACTCATGTATTTATAAGCATAATCTTCCTCTCTATATTATGCTGGGACCAATTGCTGTCTCTAATCCTACTTTCCATGTTTTAAATGACATCTATCTAGGGGTGCCTGGATGGTTTAATGGGTTCAAGCCTCTGCCTTTGGCTCAGGTCATGATCTCAGGGTCCTGAGATCAAGCTCCACATTGGGCTCTCTGCTCAGCAGGGAGCCTGCTTCCTCCTCTCTCTCTGCCTGTCTCTCTACCTACTTGTGATCTCTGTCTATCCAATAAATAAATAACATCTTTTAAAAATAAATAATGCTTACCTCTTACATGATTTGAATCAATTTTGATCTCTGCTATTTTTAAGTCTTTTTGTTTTTTTATTATGTTCAATTAGCCAACATAGAGTACACCATTAGTTTTTTTTTGTTTTTTTTTTTAATTAATTTATTTATTTTTATTTCTTTTCAGCGTAACAGTATTCATTGTTTTTGCACCACACCCAGTGCTCCATGCAATACGTGCCCTCCCTAAAACCCACCACCAGGCTCCCCTAACCTCCCACCCCCCGCCCTTTCAAAACCCCTCAGGTTGTTTTCCAGAGTCCATAGTCTCTCATGGTTCACCTTCCAATTTCCCTCAACTCCCTTCTCCTCTCCATCTCCCCATGTCCTCCATGTTATTTGTTATGCTCGACAAATAAGTGAAACCATATGATAATTGACTCTCTCTGCTTGACTTATTTCACTCAGCATAATCTCTTCCAGTCCCGTCCATGTTGATACAAAAGTTGGGTATTCATCCTTTCTGATGGAGGCATAATACTCCATAGTGTATATGGACCACATCTTCCTTATCCAGTCATCCGTGGAAGGGCATCTTGGTTCTTTTCACAGTTTGGCGACCGTGGCCATTGCTGCTATAAACATTGGGGTACAGATGGCCCTTCTTTTCACCACATCTGTATCTTTGGGGTTAAATACCCAGTAGTGCAATTGCAGGATCATAGGGAAGCTCTAATTTTAATTTCTTGAAGAATCTCCACACTGTTCTCCAAAGTTAGAATGGCCAAAATTAGCAAGACAGGAAACAACATGTGTTGGAGAGGATGTGGAGAAAGGGGAACCCTCTTACACTGTTGGTGGGAATGCAAGTTGGTGCAGCCACCATTAGTTTTTGATATAGTGTTCAACGATTCATTGGTTGTGTATAATACCCAGTGCTCATCACATCCTGTGCCCTCCTTAATACCCATCACCTCTGCAAATTTATTACACTTTGGTCTGTTCTCAAAAAACCTGATGCTTTCACACCCTAACTCCTACTATGCTGCACTTCTCACTTCTTGAAAAGAACATGTATCTTTGTAACTTCATGTTAATCCATTTTCTTAACTTACCTCCCACAATTTTTAAACTGGCAAACTCTAATTCCGAGTTCTATTATCTCCTCTTCTGTAGTCTTTTCTGAATTTTTGGTTGTTACCACTTTCCACACCATCTCTTTGTTCCCATAGATCACTGAACTTAACAATACCATTGAAAATCTGTGAATGAATATTCTGAACTCCTAAAGCTAGAAGCAGGTCACATTTACATTAGCATTCCTAGTACAAGCTAATATCTCTCTAAAAATATTTTTGAAGAGTACCCAATTCTTTATAAAATATTGTAAAAGCAAACACAAACAATGAGACCAAGCCAAAACAACTAAAAAGTAATGTGCCAAAGATAAAATTTGACACTGAGTTATCATATTAATAGAACCTAGAATTTAGCCTTAATAGGTATTAGGATTGTCTGAATTGAGCCAACTGATTTTTCAATATTCTGCATGACAATTCAGTATAAAAGTTTTATCCTTAGTACATTCTTTTTTTTTTTTTTTTTTTGGCCCCTGCACTACCCTTTTTTTTGGTGTCAGTCGGGTCACCCAGCTAGTGACCAGCCCACTTTCATTAAAGAATCCTGTATACAGTGAATGTAATCCCTGTATTAAGCCATCTGAGGTTAAAAAATAATAATAATAATAATTTTGGCTAAAATCATGCCAAATGACACAAAAATAAATTTTTTGTTGTTTCTGCTTATAATAATAACTGAGCAGAAAGAATAAGCAAAAGGAAATGAGAAATGCCCCCCACTTAGTCTAAATTAGACTACCTAGGTGAAAATTAGAAGAGGGAGTAAAGAAATATTTAGCTTTTCCTGTGTATTATAAATATGTGCAAACAAAAGTGTATCTTTGATGTTACCTACAGTGAGAAATTTCTGAAATTAGCTCCCAGATCCTCTTATTAACCCACTTCTGTCTTTAAAGTAATTCCTTCCAACATTTTTATTTTTTTTCAACATTTTTATTTTTCCAACATTTTTATTCTTTTTCTCAAATCTCCTAGATGCTTTCTTACACTTGACTTTAGGATTCGGGCATCTTAGTGGACTCCTAACAGATACAGTCTTTTCTCTTTATCTCTGGTTTAAAATATAAACCACATGTTTATACAAAACACATCTGGTGATCAACAAGTATCTTAAAGGGCCAAGAAGAGAAAGTTGAAAGCTGCTAGGTCAGAAGAGGTCAATTTGAGGAAGCAATCATTGTGACAACTGACATTACAGCTTATAATGGGCTTGGACAGCTGTTTCTTATGGAAGTTTTGTTTCTGTTGTTATGGCTGCTTCTGTCAGGAGAGGAGGTCTGGAGAGTGTTTTAGAAACTGTGCTCTTCATAATTCAAATGCTAAATCATCTTACGTAACTATTAACTTTATTTATATCTTCACACTGATGTAGGCAAATTCTCTGGGTATTATTACATGCATGACCTATATTCCCATATCTCTGGAGATACCTAATTGTCCCTACAGTCAGTCCATGAACATTTTTATCATTCAGTGTTTTAAAATCCTGTGCTGGTGATGGATGGGTCGGTTTTGCTGATGTGGGAGAGGAGCACGGAGAGAACAAGTTTCTCAAGAGCAAACAGTTAATATGAAGCTGCAGAGTCAGGAGACTAGGAGATGAAAGGAAACTCAGCTTTGCAAAACTAAGTTTCCTCAATAGAAGTAGCTGAATTCCTGAAGTGAAGCCAGTCACTTTGAGATATGTGTCTTATTTATGGTGCAACGTTTTCACAATGATGTATGTGACTCATATGTACGCTCAGAGACACAGGACCGTGAGAGAAAAAAAGAAGCAGAATTCAATAGGCCAATCTTGTTGGTTAGCTCTGGTAAAAGTTTTGGTTGCAATCGTTTTACCTTGTGGGTTGTTTACTGTTAGGTCTGAAGTCCCCCTTCCCAGATAATGAAGAGTTGATTTTTCTAATTTTTGTCTGTGTTTCTGATGAACTGGGGTAATAAAATTCTGTTCCTAGGTCCCAGAGACATGTATGGATCACTTAGGAGGCACAATAAAGCCCTGAAAGAAAGTCAATAAAGATTCTTTTTCGGGCGCCTGGGTGGCTCAGTTGGTTGGGTGGCTGCCTTTGCCTTGGGTCATGATCCTGGAGTCCTGGGAACAAGTCCCATGTTGGTCTCCCTGCTCAGCAGGGAGTCTGCTTCTCCCTCTGACCCTCCACTTCTCATGCTTTCTCTCTCTCTCTCTCAAATAAATAAAATCTTAAAAAAAAAAACACAAACCCTCTTTAAAAAACAAAACAAAACAAAAAGATTCTTTTTCTACCCTGATTTTCTAACAGAATTGAAGTGACTCCTGTGGTAAGGCAGGAAAACTATATAACATAGGGTAAACCAAGGGTGCCTGGGTGGCTCAGTGGGTTAAAGCCTCTGCCTTCGGCTCAGGTCATGATCCCAGGGTCCTGGGATCGAGCCCTGCATCGGGCTCTCTGCTCAGCAGGGAGCCTGCTTCCTCCTCTCTCTCTGACTGTTTCTCTGCCTACTTGTGATCTCCGTCTATCAAATAAATAAAATCTTTTAAAAAATATTGTGTAAACCAATGAACATTTCTAAGCTTCAGTTTACTCTTTTGTAGGAAGTGGATGAGGATACTTGATCTACATGATTGTCAGGAGAATAAAATGATAATCTATGTGAAGAAGTTAATACAAGGATGGTGTATGAAAGCTTTCAATAAATGGAGCTATTACTATCAACATGAGAACAATGAAATCTTTGAAGATTTTATTCTACACAACTAGAACCATCCTCTTCTTCTATGTGCCTGATTTATGTGCTTAGAGCATCCTTTAACCTCTCAATCAGCTACCATGAAAGAGACTGCCCCACCCACTACCAACTACTTGCAACATTGTTACCACTTTGGAGGATAAGGCCGCAAATAAAAAAAGTTAACAATTCCCTAACTTCTGAGTTAAAAAAACAACAAACAAACAAACAAACAAAACCCAACTCTGCCATTATCCCTTCTGAAGTCATGATTTCCAAGAATACCTAAGCATTGAAAGAAAAAGTATACAATGAGTCTAGCTATTAAAACTGAAAAAAAAAAAAAAACTGGGTGGTTGTGACTTTTCTTACTCCCAGTATTTGCTCAAGGTACTAACCACCAGGGAGTCCTGAGGTGGCTACAGTTAGCTTAGTGGCTGGAAGTTGCTGTGGGTGTCTGGGTCAACATGTTATAGTCTGGTTCAATGTTCAGCTCTGGTTCAGAACTTCAGATACCCCTTATCCCACTCCCAGCCAGCTATGTTGAGAATATATACTCTCAATTTCAGGAGCCCTGAAGCCAAAGTCCATTGGAATTTCTTGATATACTTTGGGAACATAAAATAACAATTTATTTAGTTTGGAACAGTTATTTAGTTTGGAACAGCTTTGTCTTCGGATATAAATGTAATTGAGGTCCAAAAATCAGAGACATAAAATAGGACTATATACGTGGAAGCATATTTTAAACTGATAAGAGATTTCTATTTTTTGAGCAATAGTTCAGAAATGGTTTCCTCTACCTTGAGTTGCTCAAAATAGCTAATTTCCTTTGTTCTCAGAACATTACTGTATTTGTCCATATTTCATTTACTCATTCACTAATCTCCCCCCACTGGTAGAAGAAGTATTACTGCAAATACTGTTTATTTTTCCCTTTCTACTGGAGTTTTCGAAGATCCAATAAATCATGGGAGATAAAATTACAAGTTGAGGGACAACTGGGTGGCTCAGTTGGTTAAGAAGCTGCCTTCGGCTCAGGTCATGATCCCAGCATCCTGGGATCGAGTCCCACATCGGGCTCCTTGCTCGGCAGGGAGCCTGCTTCTCCCTCTGCCTCTGCCTCCCACTCTGTCTGCCTGTGCTCACTCGCTCACTCTCCCTCTCTCTCTGACAAATAAATAAATTTAAAAAAAAATTACAAGTTGAAAGTATTGCTTATTTCTCCATCCAGTTACTAGTAACATAAGAAGTAGCAGAGATAAGTGCTCTTCCTTGTAAACTTCTGGAAACTTGGTAAAGAATTACCTTTCCACCTGTTTACCACCAGTTTACCACTCTGACATAAACACCATTTAGAAAAACTGGTTTAGGGTGAAAGCAATGTCATTTCATACAGAGTGATGTGTGTCACAAAGTATTTGATTAACCAGGGTGGCCAAAGACAAAGTTAATTATTTGGTCAATATTTTACTAGGTTTTTCAGTTACTACCCGTTTTATTTTTAATTACTATTTTCAATTCTCTCCACCTACATAGCTGATGTTTTACATGAATGTGCTGAAATTACAAGGTCAACTGCAAAAGATAAGCCAAAGATTAAATCATATTTTTTCAGAAACCTGTACCTGGCCTCATTCTTGTAAGGTATGTTTGCAATATAAGAAAAAGAAAAAAAAGATGGCTTTAGGAAAAAACACCCCCTCTTTTTTTAACCTCACTAAGTTTCTTTCAAATTTCTTTTTATATAACCACATCTAGACGTGACAACAGGATGATAGATAAGAACTACACAGCTTTTACATTTTGAAGGTAAAAGGGGCCTTTCAAAATGGACTTCACCTGAAAAGTGCCGAATTGAAGCACAGCTCTATTAGTCTTCATTACTACTTTATTTCATAACTTTGGATTAGTCATTAAAAATACCAAATCAGTTATATGTTTTCTAGAACAGAACAGAGCATTCTATACAAGGCTAGTTTACAAAGCTCTAGTTTATAGCTATCTTGAGAAATTTTTATCCCGACCTGTGGTTTGGGGACTCTCTCAGTTCAAAGCTATGATCAGGGGTTTTGCTTAAATCAAACCTTAGAATTGGACTTCCTAGTTCCCACATTGTTACTATGTGTGTTTTTGAAACAAAAGAAAAGAAAACAAAACAAAACAGTATCAGGTGTACAATAGAGGAAGGCAACAACTCTATACATTACTCAGGGCTCATCAGGATAACTGTTCTCTTAATCCCTTTCATCTATTTCACCCATCCCCTCACCCACCTCTCCTCTGGGAACCATCTCTTCTCTATAGTTGAGAGTCTTTTCTTACTTTCCTCTCTCTTTTTTCTCCTTTGTTCACCTGTTTTGTTTCTTAAATTCCACATACGAGTGAAATCATATGGTCTTTGCCTTTCTCTGACTGACTTATTTCACTAAGCATTATACCCTCTAGCTCCATCCATGATGTTGCAAATTACAAGAGTTCATTCTTTTTCATGGCTGAGTAATATTCCATTGTAGATGTATACAACATTTTCTTTATCCATTCATCTATTGATGGACACTTGGGTTACTTCCATATCTTGGCTATTATAAGTAATGGTGCAATAAATATAGGGGTGCAAATATATTTTTGAATTAGTGCTTTCATTTTAGGAGGTAAATAACCAGTAGTGGAATTATTGGATCATATGGTAATTCAATTTTGAAGTTGTTGAAGAAGCTTCATGCTGTTTTCCATAGTGGCTGCACCAGTTTGCATTCTCCCCAACAGTGCACGAGGGTTCCTTTTCCTTGACATCCCTGACAACAATTGTTTGTTATGTTTTTGATTTTAGCCATTCTGACAGGTATGAGATAATATCTCATTGTACTTTTTAAAAAATGAATTTATTTTTATTTCTTTTCAGCGTAACAGTATTCATTTTTTTGCAACACACCCAGTGCTCCATGCAATATGTGCCCTCCCTAAAACCCACCACCAGGCTCCCCTAACCTCCCACCCCCCGCCCTTTCAAAACCCCTCAGGTTGTTTTCCAGAGTCCATAGTCTCTCATGGTTCACCTCCCCTTCCAATTTCCCTCAACTCCCTTCTCCTCTCCATCGCCCCATGTCCTCCATGTTATTTGTTATGCTCCACAAATAAGTGAAACCATATGATAATTGACTCTCTCTGCTTGACTTATTTCACTCAGCATAATCTCTTCCAGTCCCATCCATGTTGCTACAAAAGTTGGGTATTCATCCTTTCTGATGGAGGCATAATACTCCATAGTGTATATGGACCACATCTTCCTTATCCAGTCATCCGTGGAAGGGCATCTTGGTTCTTTCCACAGTTTGGCGACCGTGACCATTGCTGCTATAAACATTGGGGTACAGATGGCCCTTCTTTTCACCACATCTGTATCTTTGGGGTAAATACCCAGTAGTGCAATTGCAGGATCATAGGGAAGCTCTATTTTTAATTTCTTGAAGAATCTCCACACTGTTCTCCAAAGTAGCTGCACCAACTTGCATTCCCACCAACAGTGTAAGAGGGTTCCCCTTTCTCCACATCCTCTCCAACACACGTTGTTTCCTGTCTTGCTGATTTTGGTCATTCTAACTGGTGTAAGGTGGTATCTCAATGTGGTTTTAATTTGAATCTCCCTGATGGCTAGTGATGATGAACATTTTTTCATGTGTCTGATAGCCATTTGTATGTCTTCATTGGAGAATTGTCTGTTTCTGTCTTCTGCCCATTTTTTGACATGATTATCTGTTTTGTATGTGTTGAGTTTGAGAAGTTCTTTATAGATCCTGGATATCAAACTTTTGTCTGTACTGTCAGTTGCAAATATCTTCTCCCATTCCGTGGGTTGCCTCTTTGTTTTATTGACTGTTTCCTTTGCTGTGCAGAAGCTTTTGAACTTGATTAAGTCCCAAAAGTTCATTTTTGCTTTTGTTTTCTTTGCCTTTGGAGACATATCTTGAAAGAAGTTGCTGTGGCTGATATTAAAGAGGTTACTGCCTATGTTCTCCTCTAGAATTCTGGTGGATTCCTGTCTCACGTTGAGGTCTCTTATCCATTTTGAGTTTATCTTTGTGTACGGTGTAAGAGAATGGTCGAGTTTCATTCTTCTACATATAGTTGTCCAATTTTCCCAGCACCATTTATTGAAGAGACTGTCTTTTTTCCACTGTATATTTTTTCCTGCTTTGTCGAAGATTATTTGACGATAGAGCTGAGGGTCCATATCTGGGCTCTCTACTCTGTTCCACTGGTCTATGTGTCTGTTTTTATGTCAGGACCATGCTGTCCTGGTGATCACAGCTTTGTAGTAAAGCTTGAAATCAGGTAACGTGATGCCGCCAGTTTTATTTTATTTTTTTTAATTTTTATTTTTTATAAACAAATTTTTATCCCCAGGGGTACATGTCTGTGAATCGCCAGGTTTACACACTTCACAGCACTAACCATAGCACATACACTCCCCAATGTCCATTACCCCACCCACCTTTCCCGACCCCCTCCCCCCCAGCAACCCTCAGTTTGTTTTGTGAGATTAAGAATCACTTATGGTTTGTCTCCCTCCCAATCCCATCTTGTTTCTTTTCTTCTTTTTCTGCCCCTCTAGTCCCCCATGTTGCATCTCCACTTCCTCATATCAGGGATATCATATGATAGTTGTCTTTCTCTGATTGACTTATTTCACTAAGCATGATACCCTCTAGTTCCATCCACGTCGTTGCGAATGGCAAGATTTCATTT
>PISX010005799.1:0-103895 GCA_004024625.1 Mellivora capensis | reverse complement strand
GTTTGTGGTTCCCAGCCTGGCTCAGGGAAGGCCTGTTGAAGATTAAGGAGCTGAGGAGGAAGCCAGTGATTGCATTTTAGACTTGCAAATGGGTTAGGTAAAAGGGCTTTGCTGAGAGGTGGGACAGATAGCTGCCCTGAGCTAGTGGTAACAGTGGGCAGGAGCACGTGGTGATTAAGGAAGAGGTTTGCTCCCTCAGGAAGGGGACTCTCTAGGGGCTGCTTCCTGGTGAGAGATCATTTTAAGTGAATTCATTCTGGCGGTTTCTGCCTTCCTTCAGAGAAGTCCACGGGCATTGCTTTTGCTAGCTCTCTCTGAAGACAGCTGGAGCAAATGAACCAAGGGACAGGAGCGCACCCATGCATTCCGCAGGTGTCTGTTGAACCCATCCATCATCCATCCATCCATCCATCCAACCATCCGTCCTCCCCTCAACTAACTTGTATGTGCACACTTTCTGTGTGCAGTACTATCCTGGGCTGTGGGGACAGAGCAGTGAGAAAGACAGTCATTCACCACTCTTTTCTTCACACCAGGATGTGGTCAGGAACCAGGGTGGAGGTTAGATGTCTGCTGGTCACTTTGACTGTCCATCCAGACCACTTCTCTATCTCAAATCAAGGCCAGCACGGGCACAATGGATATGTCACAGAGACACAGGCTGGGATGGCCTGGCCTTCTGTTTTTGTATTTCCTGTACCATTTCTCTAAAGAGAAGCACCCAAGGTCGAGTCGGTGAACCAGACACTGGGTATTGCTGCATGGCCTCTAGCTGAGACGGTGCTCCGTACAAATTATAAAATAAGGGCTCCTTCCTCAAGACGCGTCACTGCCATCTGCTGGAAAACTGTCATAATGAATAGACCCCTCTGCGTGACTGCCACAGGAATGGCGCCCCCTGATTTGGCCAGTACGTCACCCGCCTATCCATGCAGTCTGCTGTTTAGTGTGAACAGCTCTGTGGATGCGCTGGGCAGTGGCCACTGTCTGATGTCTCAAGAGAAAGATGCGGTGCTCTGTCCAGTCCCAAATGTCCGAGATGCCCAAACCCACCTTGGTTTGCTATTAGCATATATTTCTAAAGTTTCATTAGTAGAGAGTGACTGGGTTGGAAATTTACATGATTCTAAACTACTTGAGAGAAATCTGACTAATGAGGAGGACAAGAAAGGGGACAGAAAGCATCAACGCTCAGGCAGTGCCAGTCACTTGGCCAGAATTCTTCCCCACTCCTTGGCTCCCAGGACTTACACATTCTATGGAGGAACTCTTGAAGTATTTTTGTTTAAGATCCATTTCTTTATTGTTTAATTTAAAGGTAAATCTCTGGCCTCAAACCCCTTCATCTGCAGAGTAGGTAGATAAGCAAAGTAATGTATTGAATCAACAAGACATGGAAACCAAGGTTTGCCTTGAAGAATACTGAGGACCTTACTTCCAACCCCATGGGAGTTCGACACACATACACACACACACACACACACACACCTGTATGTGCAGTGATTGGGAGTTGGTGAGCCAGTGTTTAACTTGGTGCCATTCACCAATGTGTCAATAAACGTTGGCTGACGAACTTGGTGGTCGTTGTCACTAATGAATGGGGCCTTCCCTTCCTTGAGCCTTGGGTTCAGTTGGTAAAGTAAAATACAGATGTTAGCTCTGTGTGGTTATAATTTGCTAGGGAGGCTATCACAAAGATACCACAGACTGGGTGGCTCGACACAACAAACACTTATTTCTCACAGTTATGGAGGCTGGGAAGTCCAAGATCAAGGTGCTGGCTGATTTGGTGCCTGGTTCATGGATAGCTGTGGTCCTTGCTTGGCAGAAGGCGAGAGGGAGCTGTCTGCGGCTTCTTTTTCCAAAGGCACCAATCCCATTCATGAAGGCTCTGTCCCCTTGACCTAAGCACCTCCCAAAGGCTCTGCCTTCTAAAACCATCCCAGTGGGGTTAGGATTTCAGCATATGGACCTTGAAGCCTGTAGCAGTGTGGTGTTTTAAGAATTGTTTTGGGTGAGTATCCAGGTGCCTGGTCCTGGGGGCTGGTGGTGCCAGCAACGAAGGCATGTCCCAGGCCCCAAATGGCGGGAACCGGCTGACCCAGGAGAATGCATCCGTCAGAGACCACACATTCCCAAACTGCGCGTCCTTGCCCCGCTTTGTCCCAGCCCTGCGGATGCAGGGACTAGAGCCCATCAACCTTGAATGCCTCTTCACCTGCTTTCTGCCTTGAATTCCCCATCCCTTCCCTTATTTATGCCATCTGTTCATTAGAGCCCAAGCTCCAACTTAGAGCCGCTCTGAGCAAACTTGCTGAGCTTGGTTGGCTGTGGGCGTAGGTCTGAGGCAGGGCTGCAGCGTTTGCCACGAGGTACAGCAGGTCCCGGGCTCCAGGGGCCTTGGAAGGGACCAGTGCCTTCTGGGGCTGAGAGGCAGAGGATGCTTTGCCTGAGTTCTCGAATGTGTGTATCCAGTGACCTACTCAGGTATTGAATAAACACCCGCTAAGCTTCTGTGGTGTGGGCTGTGGGGCTCCATGGGTAAATGAGATATGATTTTTGCCTAAAGAGCGTACACACGCCACCCCGTATAAAGCTGAATGTGAAACTCAAATGCCATGGCCGCGGTGGGGAGCAGGGAGGAGCCCCAGCTGGAGGTTAGGAGAGGTTTCCCAGGGAGCTGACATTTGAGCCAGCGCTTGGAGGACGGCTGGGATTTCAGTAGGTTTTGATGAGGAGAGGAGGGAGGAGTTGCAGCGGAGGGCAGTCACCCCGAGGAAGGTGAGGAGGAAGTGGGCAGCCTCGCTGGCACGCGGCAGCTTGTGAGTTTCGGCTGCTGTGTCAGCTGTGGGAAGGGATGTGGGGAAAGGCTGCGGAAGAGTGGCTGGGGACAGATCAGCAAAGGCCTCCCATCGTGACTGAAGGAGTCATAACAGCCAGGGGCCAGTGGGAGACAGAACCATGGCTCCCCAGAGAAGATCCCCAGGAACTGTGAATGTTACCATCCGTGGTAAAAAAGACTTTGCAGCTGTGATCAAACCAAGGTTTTAAGATGGGGAGATCACCCTGGCTTCTCTAGCTGGGCTCAGTGTCAGCACAAGGGTCTTCATAAGAGGGAGGCAGGAGAATCAAAGGGAGCTGGAGAGGGAAGCAGCCACAAGCCAAGGAATGCAGGCCGTTTCCAGAAGCCTAAAGCAGGAAGGGACAGATTCTCCCCTGGAGCCTCCAGAAGGAACACAGCCCTGCCAACATCTTGATTTTAGCTCCGCAGGACTCATTTCAGGCTTCTGACCTTTAGAACTGTTAAAGGTTAAATCTCTGTTGTTTTAAGCCCCTAAATCCATGATAGTCAGTTATGGCAGTAAGAGCAAACTGCTTACAACTGGAAATTCCTCGGGCTCTTGTGGTTTCTAACCTGAGGCAAGCTATTGAAGTTTTCTACCAGACACCCGTTTTCCGTGTTTTAAGGAGTTTCATTGCAGTACCGACCTCATAGGGTTTTAAGAATGAACTGAGATAACACGTAGGTAGCATGCAATATAATGTAGCTATTAGGGTAGTCCTGCCAGCTCTGTGGGGCTCAGCACCCTGTTCTTGCCTTCTCCCCTTCTCCCCATCCTGACCCCTTCTCAGTCTTTCTTGCTCTCTCCTCCTCTGGCCCAGTGAGTTGGGGCTGTGTGTGTTCAGGTGAAGATACTCATCCTCACCAACCACCCCCCCCAACCCCACACCCGCATCCCTCCCCACCTCTCTCTTAAACCTCCCCTTCCCCTCTCACCTACTCAGACTACAGATCATTGGAAGCCTGGTATGAGGGACTATAACACGTCTACTGATGTACCTGCCACAGAACTCAGATTTTAATAGTTATTGGAAAGATATTGTCATTTAAAAAATGAGTTATATATTTTCTTGTAAGCACAAATTTTAAAATGTTCATTTTACACACAGCATTTAATGAGATCAACCAGGGGATCTGAGAGATCTATGTGGAGGTGTATGGAGATCTATGTGACTAAGCCCAGGTTTTGAAAGGTATATATGGATTGTGCTAGAAGTCTCTTCCTGTGACAGAGCCAGAAACTCACATTGTTTTTATAAACATACCTTTTTCCAGCTTTATTGAGGTATAATTGACGTGTAACATACCACACATATTTAAAATGTACAATTTGTTAAGCTTCCATGTATCTACATACCTGTGGAATCATCACTGTAGTTAAAATGATAAACACATCCATCACCCCCAGAATTACCTCATGCCCTTTGGTAATCCAACCCTCCCACCGCTCACTGCCCGCCTCCCTTCTGGCATGATCTCCCCACAGGCACCCACAGATCTGCTTTCTGTTACTACAGATAAGTTTGCATTTCGATAATTTCATATACATGGAATCATATTGCACCTGTTCCTTTTTAATCTAGCGTTCTCACTCAGCATGAGATTCATTCATGGTGTCAGTTAGATGGATAGTTCATTCCTTTTTGTTACTGAGTAGAATGCCATTGTATCGGTGACCACCGTCTATGGTCTATGCCTGTTCTGCTCCCCAGGTGATGAACCTTTGGATTGTTTCCCCAGGTGATGAACCTTTGGATTGTTTCCCCTTCGGGGCTTTTACAAATAAAGTGCTAGGAAGGTCTTTGTAAGGATCTAGGCTTGCATTTCTCTTAGGCAAATACCTAAGGGAGGAAATGGCTAGGCCATAGGGTTAGGTGTTTATTTAACTTTTCAAGAAACTGCCCTGCTGTTTTCCAGAGTGGTGGTACCATTCATTCAACATTCCCACCAGCACTGGTGAGAGCTCCTTACCCACACTACATGTGGCCAGACTTTTCATGTAGATCTTTCTACCAGATATGACATGACTTCTTGCGGTGGTTTTAATTTGCACTTCCGTAATGAGTAAGGATGTTGAGCATCTTTTTGTGTCTTCAGATCTTTTGCTCCTTTAAAATAATTGTGTGGTTTGTTTTATTATCGAATCTTAAAATCTTTCTAGTTATCCTGGCTCCAAGACCTTTGTCAGATATATTCGAAGATTTTCTCCCTGTCTGGGGGTGTCTTTTATTCAACAGTGTATTCCAAAGAGCAGAAATTTTGTTGTGATAAAGTTCAATTTATCAATTTTTTTTATCGATCATGTTTTTGATGCTACCGTTTTGATTTCTTATTTTGGTAAAAAGTCTTATTTTGATAAAAAGTCTTAACCTAAGGTCCCAAAGACTTATGTTTTCTCCTAGAAGTTTTATGGCTTCAGGTTCTATGTTTAGGATTATGATTATGATTCATTTTGAGTTTATTTTTGTATATGGTGGGACACATGGATAAAATTTAATATTTTTAAAAAATGAATGTCTAATTGTCCCAGTGCTCTTTGTTCTAAAGATCATCCTTTATTCACTGGCTCGTCTTTGTACCTTATCAAAAATTAGCTGTCCAGCTATGTGTGGATTCTTATATTCTTATATACTCTTACAGCTATAAAATAAGCACTCATTAATAATCTGGGAGCTGCGCATTGTAGCAACTCCCAGATTATTGTCAGAAAGTTTAAATTAGCAAATGCTCCTAAATGACAGTTATAAACTTCCCAGTCAACCGCTTGTGTCAATATTTATAATATATATTGTTCATCTTTATTAGTACTTTTGCTGGAATGAGCCCTGAGAACCACACCTAGCGATGCCTTGGGGAAACACCTCAGCATTTTATAAATGCCTTGCAGTCACATTTTGTTAAACTCAGGGCTCTCGATCTTGCTTTAACCCTCTCACTGCCGGCTCTACCCTGTGCAGTGCACCAGCGGGTTTTGGACTGCATTGCCCTGAGGGTAGGGACCGTAGGGAGAGAACAAAGAGTTCCTTTCCTGGCTTTTGAGCTCTTAAGTAGCCTTTTGTAAATCTATTGTAGAGGCAATGGTATTGAGAGCCACGGATTTCAATTCTAAGGGCAAGGTGCTTGAGAGAAAAAAGAGTATTTTTGAATTTCTAAAGCTTGGCTTTAAATATCAAAAGCCAAAGCCAGAGGGCTCAGAGCACAGATTTTATATCCTGAACCATACTGTGGAGAATAACAGTTTCTCTTAGCCCAAAAAGAGATAAGATTTTAACTGGGGGCTGAGGTGGAGTGGAGTAGAGAGAGTTGGAAGGAACTTGATTATCAAGTTTAAAGGGGTGGGTCCCTCGGCAAGGGCCTTAGCACTCCGTCCTGGCTGGGCCCAGGCTGCAGGCTTGGCAGGAGGCCAGATGGGCCTGAGGCCAGACTGGGGTGATTGCCTGGCCACCCCGCGTGTAGCCTTGCGTCCCCAGGACCACACACCTAAGTGGTGCTGGAACAGACATTGAAGCTGTGTAGGCCTGGCGGGGCCCCTGCCTCAGAATCCTTACATTCCAGCGTGGGCTGGGCACCCCCACGGAGGGCTTGGGTGTGTGGTGGCTGCAGGGGCCGGTGGCCTGGGAGAGAGGCTTTGATTGGGATGAGAACGATGCAGGGTCGCCTGTGACTGACAGGGGTGCCCTTGCAGGACCAGGGGTGGGAAGCTTGCTCCCCCTCCCAGCTCAAGCATCGAAGAGGCTGTAGGGTCCTATGGAGGGGCAGGGAGAAGACTTGACACCAAATCAAGAGTTGTGGGTGCTGCCAAACACTCAGATTTCTTCTTCTTCTTCTTTTTAAAAAAATTTTATTTATTTATTTGACCGACAGAGATCACAAGTAGGCAGAGAGGCAGGCAGAGAGAGAGGAGGAAGCAGGCTCCGCGCCGAGCAGAGAGCCCAACGCGGGGCTCGATCCCAGGACCCTGAGATCATGACCTGAGCCGAAGGCAGAGGCTTTAACCCACTGAGCCACCCAGGCACCCCAAACACTCAGATTTCTGAAAGGAGATTGTGTTTACAAGTCCAAGTGCTGATGGGACCTTCTGTGCACAGAGCTTCCTGACAGGCAGGACTAGACACCAATGCCCTCGACTCTGGGAGTGGCTGACAAGTGGCTTTCCCCATTTATCTCACTGTCCTCTATAAATACTATTTCCCTCTGTGCTTTCAGAGCCAGAATCCTAGGAAGCCCTTTCGCTGCAGTTGACCTTGAACAGTGTGGGGGTTGGAGCGCTCATTTCCTGCATAGTTGAAAATCTTCATAGAACTTTGGGCTCCCCCACAACTTAACTACTGTTGACTGGAAGCCTCACCAGTAACATAGTCCACTCACACATGTTCTCGTATGCTATACGTGTTACAGGATTTTCCCCCATTGGTGCCTGTGGTTCTTGGTTGTGCTACTTTGAAGAAGGAAGAGTTAGACCAGAAAGAGTGGTGGGCAGCAAAGCTAGGGTTATTGAGTGGAGTACAAAGCTCCCAAGGAGAGAGGGGACCTCAGAGGGTTGCCACCAGAATTTCTAAGGCTGGGGGTTTTATGGCTTTGTGGGTGGGCTGTTTTAATCTGATTAACCCTCCCTGCATCTGTTGTGGGATCAGGTTTTTGTCACAGGGGAAAGGGTGGAGGCCTCCCTCCAGGGTGAGGTAAAACCCTTTTTAAGGGTGGTTTCCTCTGAGGGTGGGTGGTCCCTTGTCCCAGCCTGCCTGCCTTCCCGCTCTCTTTTGTCCTACGTATTCTATACTGTATTCTTGGAATAAAGTCAGCTAGGGAAAAGAAAATGGTATTAAGAAAATCATAAGGAAGGGACGCCTGGGTGGCTCAGTTGGTTGGACGACTGCCTTTGGCTCAGGTCATGATCCCAGAGATCGAGTCCCGCATGGGGCTCCCGGCTCCGCAGGGAGTCTGCTTCTCCCTCTGACCTTCTCCTCGCTCAAGCTCTCTCACTGCCTCTCTCTCAAATAAATAAATAAAATCTTTAAAAAAAAAAAAAGAAAGAAAATCATAAGGAAGAGGGGCGCCTAGGTGGCTCAGTGGGTTAAGCCTCTGCCTTCAGCTCAGGTCATGATCTCGGGGTCCTGGGATCGAGCCCCGCGTCGGGCTCTCTGCTCGGCGCGGAGCCTGCTTCCTCCTCTCTCTCTGCCTGCCTCTCTGCCTGTAAGGACCTATTTTATATTTTTATATTTTAGCCAGAGGCTTCCATTGAGGTTAAACAATAACCTTGTTGTTTAAGCCTTAAACTGTCCCTGCTCCCCTTCCCCCAGGGGATTTACTTAAAAACAAGTCCCGGAAACCAGCCTGAGGTAACAAAGCTCAAATACAAGGGTGGGTCAGGCCAGGTGGAGACTTCGGATCAGTGAGGGGGAAGCATACTGTCTCCCTAGTTACCAAGGAGTATGGGCCCCGCCCTTTGGGAGCCTTTTGGCGCCAATCCTAACCAAGGTGTCACAGGCTGGTTCAAATGTCTACTAGGGTAAATTATAATTCAGTTGGTCACCTAGCATCACTGTGGAGTTTCCTGTGTGTGTTACAATCTCATTGGCCACCTGTGCGTGGCCAGGCCCGACCGCATGGCCTTTGCCCTTAAAAGCTAGTCTGTGAAACAGGGAAGGGTCGCCCTCTCTTGTAAGAGGTGTGTCTACGAACATTTGGTTAGATTCTTGATGCTTGGCACGAAATAAAGCTTTGCTTGACCTTCGCTTTATATCAGTCTCGCTCCTTTAATCACGGACCCATTTTGGGGGCATAACACTGCCTACTTGTGATCTCTCTCTCTCTCTCTGTTAAATAAATCAACAAAATCTTTAAAAAAATCATAAGGAAGAGAAAATACATTGGCAGTACTGTACTGCATTTATTGAAAAAAATCTGCATTTAAGTGGACCCGTGCAATTCAAATCCGTGTTGTTCAAGGGCTAGCTGTAATTGCCTACTGCGGTGTAACACATTGCCACAAACTCAGTGGCTTGAAACAATACCCATTTATTATCTCCATTTCCATAGATTAGGAGTCAGCCTTTGCTCTTGGCTGGGCTCTCTGCTCCACGCCTCACAAGGCATTGAAATTAAGGTATCTGCTGGGCTGTGTTCTTATCTGACGCTTGGGAACCTCTTGCAAGTTATTGACAGAATTCAGTTCCTTGTGGTTGTTGGACTGAGGCCCCCGTTTTCTTGCTTGCTGTAAGCCCAGGGCCCTCAGCTCCTAGTAGGAGAATCTCCCTCCAGTCTGCTTGGAAGGAGTCTTATGTAGTGTAGGGTCCTCAAGGGAGTGACTGTCTCAGTGTATTTACAGGTCTGGCCCACACTCAGTGGGAGGGTTAGGGGATGTTCGCACCAGGGGTGGCAGTCTGGGAGATCATCTGAGAATTCGGCCCATCATAGCCATCTGTCTATGCAACATGCCCAGGGACAGGATTATAGCTCCAGACAAAGGGAAAACTTCCCCCATTGAATACATCATTAAAGGGATGGTGGGAAACAAAAATAAATTATGATACATCCCATGAATTATTTTTAGGTAGTGACCCAGTTATGTGCACATGAGACACTTTCACTTGGGCTTGGTTTTCATGAGATTGCTCAAGCCAGTGAATCACAAGTATCCAATGATCCTGTGAAGACAGCAGGGTTCCAGAACTCCCATATTGGATGGACTTCAGGGAGGTAGTTTGGTTTAAAGATTTTATTTATTTATTTCAGAGAGAGCGAGTGAGAGAGAGCAGGGGGAGCAGCAGAGTCTCCGCTGAGCAGGGAGCCTGATGCTGGGCTTGATTCCAGGACCTTGGGATCTTGACCGGGGCTGAAGGCAGAGACTTAACCAAATGAGCCACCCAGGCCCCAGAGAGGTAATTTGGTTGAAGAGAATGGACAGGGAACCTTTCTTAAGTTGCAACTATTTTTATTTAGAATGCATGCTCACTTAATGGGCAGATGTTACAGATGCCTCTAAGTCATTTTTTGATTTCCCATCAGTGAATGTATCATTTGAACTTCGGAGAAATATGTCCGATTCTTCTGGAATCGGAAACTAGACTGAGTTCTGAGTATGTGACATCCCTGAGGTTGACACAACAGCATACTGAAAATTAACAACTGCATCAGCATCACAAGACCTGGCCTCTAGTTCCAGATCCGTCCGCCTGCAGCTGACTGTGTGACTTTGGGCCAATCACTCTCCCTCTCTGAGTCTCCGTAACACAAGGAGTTAGGTAAATGTTCTCCAATGCTTGGATTGTTAGACTCTTCTCTTTGTCCTTGGTATCAAGGGCATTGTGGAGCTCTCTAAGATCTGGAACGCTTAGGAATAAAAGATCTCTCAGGCTGTTGAGCCCTTCTGAGGATACTTGTCTCTAGATAAGTCAATATTCACCCTGATCCAGGCAGACTGGGCTCTTTTTTGTTTACAAATATCTCTACAAAGAGGTGCCATGGCCTCTTCCTCTAATCCACTCAAGTGTTCCACCCCACTCCCATTCCTAGGATGATTTCTCATCATTCCCCAATGCCACCTGGCCATATGTGGTAGGATGCAAGTTTGTACCAACATTTGAATTAGTAGCTGGAAGTGCCGTCAAGTTGGCGGCTGCCCAAAGGGGTTGGTAGGTTAGGAACAGGAGAGAATATTTACTCAACAAAGACAAAATTCTTCCAACCATCATTTCCCGAGTATGTCTCTCCTACACAAGGAACACTAGGTTAGGCACTGCTAGATATACGTGTACATGTACATGTACATGTACATATACATATACATATACATATACATATACATATACATATGCATGTGAAATCCTAGCCTTTATTCTTAAGGAGCTGGTAATCTCAGAGAACAGTGGAGCAGAGTAACAGAATTGGCTTCGTGGGCTCCTTAGACCCACGTAACTCCAAGGAGAGAGGACCATCCTAAGAAATTATCATCTATTTGGACATGTACAGGGGCTGTGGCAAAGGACTGGGTCCTTAGTGAGCCACCTATCTGTGCGATGGTCTCTCTGAAACATCAGCATGGTCTGATTACAGCCCCCACTCACTCCGCTGAACACTCATCTAGGTGTTGCTGTGAGAGTATGTTGAGGATGTGATTAACATCCACAGTCAGTTGCCTTTAAACAGGGGATCTTGTCCTAGATCATCTGGGTAGGCTTGATCCTGCTGAAAGATCTGGAAGGCAGGGTTGAGACCTCCCTGAGAAAAGAGGAAATTTTGCAGCTTCAGTCCATAGCCGAGAGTCCCAGCCCTCCCCACAGACTCCAGACTTGCCTCGTGGGCCCCCATGACCACGTAAGCAGGTTCCTTGCAATTTATCACTTAATATATACCTCCTGCTGATTCTGCTTCTCTGGCTGAACACTGACTGGAATCAATTGTGGTGCCAGAAGTAGGGTGGATGCATTTGTATTTTGCTTGTAGGATGGACCTGTATATTTGGGGATCAGAGACAAAAAAAGAATAATGTCCAGCCACTACCAAAGATATCTACTTTCTAACCCTTGGAACCTGTCGCATGTTACTTTTCGTGGCAAAGGGGAATTAATATTGCACATGGAATTAAGGCTGCTAATCAGCTGAACTTAAAATAGGAGGACTACTTCAGATTATTCACATGGACCCAATGTAATCTCAAAGGCCCTTAAAGGTGGAGGAAGGAGGTAGGAGAGGGAGACCCAGAGAGCTGACAGATGAGAACTCAGCCCAATGTTGCTTGCTTTGAAGACAGAGGAGACAAGGAAACTGTACAGCTTCTTGAAGCTTCGAAAGGCCAGGGAATGGATTCTCCTCTAGAACTTCCAGAAGGGAATGCAGCCCTGCTTACACCTTGATTTTAGCCCCTTGAAACCCTTTCTGAGCTGACCTCCAGAACTGTAAGATGATAAATTGTATGTTAAGCCCCTAATTTGTGGTAATTTGCTATAGAAGCAATAGGAAACCTCAATCCCCATCTCTCCCAGGAGCGGATTATCACACCACCAATGTTGGGACAGGGGTTTGGTTCTTCCCCTGGACGGTGGCAGGCCAGCAAGCCCGCCCATCTGTCCTTTGCCTTACCCCTGCCCCACAGCTGTCCCCCTGGGGTACTCAGTGCCACTCTCGGCTCTTTGACACTACCCAGCCCCACCCCACGGTCTGCACAACTCTGGGAAGGTCCAGAGCTATAGCCTGGGAATGACACCCTCCTCTTTACTCTCCCCCACCAAGACAGCTCCCACACCAGATGCACTGTCTCATTATAGGCTATTGGTGCCCAGAAGACACATAAGAGAAATTACGCAGTGCTGCCTCTCATCGCTTTTTTTTTTTCTTTCAAAATGTGTTTCAGTCTCTCTCCAAGCTTATGAGGCCATAGGGATACTGCAGCTTTATAACCTCGTATTATTTTGTCAATCGGTGATCTGAAGAAGATGTTTTCCTCAGCTTCCCTCACTTCTTCCAGGAGGCTGCTTTAAGCCCACATTTATAATATTTTCTGGAAGAAATCTCTCTCCATACCCAGAGCCTTAAAAAAAACGCCTGGTAACTGTCTAGAAGGAGATCAAACAGAAGTAAAAGTCACTTTCATCTTCTTTCTTATTCTCCTTCCTCCTGTCTCTTCCTTCCTTCCTTCCTCTGTTCTACCCACACAGACTGATGAAGTTCCAGCTCTGATTCTGACCCTGTTGTAAGGGCTGGCACTTGTATGAGTTCCTTAGGGCTGCAGAAACAAAGTACCACACACCAGATGGCTTAAGATGACAGAGGTTTATTTTCTTGTAGTTTTGGAGCCTAGAAGTCCAAAATCAGGGTGTCGGCAGGGCCACACTCCCTCTGAGACTCTGGTGGAATCCTTCCTCACCTCTTCTGGCTTCCTGCGGTGGCCGGTCACTTGGGTGTCCTTGGCCTACAGCTGCCTCTTTCTAGTTTCTGCCTCCATCGTCACATGGCCTTGGCCCTGTGTGTCTCTGTCCTTACATTGTCTTCCCTCTGTGCGTGCCTCGGTCCATCTCTTTCTCCTTGTAAGGCTGGAATTCATATTGGATTAGGGACCCACTGTTTTCCTATATGACTTCATCTTAACCAATCACCTCAGCAATAGCCTTCATTTCAAATAAGGTCACATTCTAAAGTACTGAGGGTTAGGACTTTGACATATTTTTCAGGGCAAGGGGGCACACAATCCAACCCATAACTGTAATCAAAGGTCAGTTGACTCACTTCTGCTTCTAGTTAGGATGAAAGGAAAATGTAAACTGACCGTGATAACACGGCCTGCTGGTCTGGAGACCAGGGTTTATCACAGGGTAGCTGGGGGCATGGCGTAGGGGAGTCACTATTCGTTAGGGGAGAGCTGGCTGCTCTACACGAACAAATATACCAGGATTTATTGCTTGCACAGTTAATAGTTCCTCATGCCTGTGTGGGGGTTCAGGGTCTCAGGCTCCTCCTATCCGGTGACTTTGCCATCTTCCAGGGCTTTGTCTTCTGCCTCTGCCAATGGAAAGAAACAGGAAGCCTAAAAAAGGCACATTTGGGGAAATGACATGGCAATATTTACGTAGCACTTTACACATTAATCTGGGCATCAGTTCTTTACATGCATGAACTCGTTTCGTTTGCACGGCAGTTGTGTGGTGTAGATACCGTGAGTATTTCCACTTTACAGATGAGGAAGTTGAACACGGGAAGGTGAAATGGCTTGCCCAGTTGGTTGAGAGTAGACCGTAGCAATGGCGGGTTAGAGAGGTCAAGAGGCCTCAGGAAAGAGGGAAGTAAAAAGATGTAGGGTTGTAGAGAAGGCAGAAGCTGGATCAGGAAGGGCATCAAAGGCCATGCCAAGAAATTAGAAACTGATGCCAAGGAGAAGCCACAGAAAGGGTGACATGGCTGGACTTGCCACCAGATCTTCTAGTGTGTGGGCAAGAAGGATTTGAGACTTGACACTAGGGGTAGGAAGCTTTATCAGTCAAGATGCTGCCAGTCCTTGGGAACCGGATGAAACTAGCTAGGCAATAAGAGCCACTTACCTCACATGGTGAGAAGTGTGGTGGCAGCATGTGTCTAACTGGGGAGCTGCACAGTGCCATAACCCAGGGTCTTCCTATCTTTCTGCTCTGTGGTCCTTGGCCCGTTGGCCATGATCCATCCCATGAGTGATGCCTCCCACACAGGTAGGATACCCTCCCGCAGAAGGAGAGGGGCCGTGTCTCTTGTCTCTTCCTGTGTGTCTCTCTTTATCAGCAAGGAAAAGTTTCCCTGAAGCCCTCCAGCAGATTTCCTTACTTTTCTTTGGCCGGGTTTGGGTTCCCTGGGCTTCCCCAAATGAATACCGACAAGGAGAATGAACTTGGCATGACCGACTTTGATGCATCCACTTGGCTTTGCACCATGTGGAAGAGAGGCCGATACGTGTGTCGGTGGCCGACAGCATCCGTACAGAAGATGACTCTACAGAAAGTGGCCCTTGGGGAAAGTCAGCCTAGAAATGTGGCCCAGATGAAGAGGTTCAGAGCAAGGCAGTAGGGAGAAAGATAAGCGGACAGATTCTAGCCTAAGAGGGATATGGCATGACCAGAGTATGGTGATTAAATAGGAGAGGAGGTAAGGGGCACCTGGGTGGCTCAGTGGGTTAAAGCCTCTGCCTTCGGCTCAGGTCATGATCCTGGGGTCCTGGGATCAAGCCCCGCATCAGGCTCCCTGCAGGGAGCCTGCTTCCCCCTCTCTGTCTGCCTCTCTGCCTACTTGTAATCTCCGTCTGTCAAATAAATAAAATCTTTAAAAATAAATAAATAAATAAATAAATAAATAAATAAATAAATAAATAAATAGGGGAGGAGGTAAGAGAGCAGAAAAGTCAAGGGTGACCAGGTCTTAGTGTGGGCAATAGGGCGGGAAGCCAAGGCAGGCATCTTCTCTCTTCCCTCTTCCTTCACACACTCAACAAATATTGCTAATCGTGTCTCGGGAGCCAGGCACTTCCACCTGAGTATTTTTAGAAATGAGTATTTTTAGATGAGGAAATGGAGGTTTAACAAAATGAAAGTTTGCCCAAGGTCACAGGGCTGGTGGGTAAGCGGTGGGCCTGGATTTGAATCTAGGTCTTCCTGTTCGACTCTAAAACCCATTTTATTGCCCCAAGTCCATCCTGCCTCTGTTAAATGGACATAAATCACAGTCCTTGCTCCATAAAGAACAAGAGAGGTTAGCACACAAGTAGATGTACCAAATGGCAGATAATCACCAAAAAGGACTCAGAAGAAACAGGTTTTTGAACACCTCCTATGCTCCAAGCACGACACTGGGCACATTGGACAGGTTCTCTCAGTTAGTTCTTTAACAACCTGAGGTGGTCCTTTTACCGACCCTTCTCCAAGGGTCCGGAACCACTGGACAGAAGAATAACAGTGACAGCTACTAATCAGGCACTGGGTGTTGTGTTTTGTGTGTGAGCTTCACTGTCATCCATGATGTGTGTGCCCACCTAGTGTGAGAGGCTAGGAGTTAGGGGCACACAGCTGAAGTCCATCCTGGATCCCTCCACCCCCGATACTTACAGGATGGAGGCCAATCTCCCTTCTCTGGACACAGTCCTCTAGGTCCCACCCACAGCTCTCTCTTGCCTTATTGCTCACTAGCCTCTGCTTTGAATCTGTTGGTCCAGAAACACCGAACCAGCTGTGGTTCTTCAGGGCTGGAACAGGGGTGAGACAAGTCCCCAGGGCATGGAATTTAAGGAGGCACCACTCGCAGCTGCATCAATGGGCAATTGTAGGACGCCAAGCATGGTGTCTCACCCCAGTCTCTGCCCTGCCATATGGCTGTCCTTTAACACACTTGGGGTCTTGTTTCTCCTCTCAGGACTACCCTCTTTTCCCCCTCGCCCCAGCCTCAGTTTGGCTTATGTGATTCTTCATAGTCAGTTAGGGTATCACCTCCTCCAGGAAGCCTTTCCTGACTACCTCTGACCCCGCAGGTTAGGAGAGGAGGCCCTTCTTGGCACTCCTCCTGGGTTGATACATATCTCATTGCACTTCCACAAAAAAGAACAGTTATCTGTTTCTCTCTCTCTTTTCCACACTAGATTGTGATTGTCCTGAGGGCAGTCTTATTTGATTATGTGTCCCTGTCACCTGGCATGGTGCCTGGTGTGCAGTAGGTAGTTATGAGATGTTTATTGAACGGACTGTTATGAGCTGAGTTACGCGCTCACAAATCCCTATGACGAAGCCCTAACTCCCAGTGTCTCAGAATACGAATGTATTTGGAAATAGGGCCTTTAAAGAGGTAACAAAGGTAAAATGAGGTCACTAGGATGGGCCTTAGTCCAATATGATGGGTGTCCCTTTAAGAAGAGGAGATGGGGACACAAAGGACACAAAGGCACACAGAGAACACACATATACATCTTCATGTGAAGATGCAGGGAGCAGGAAGCCACTTACAAGCCCAGGAGAGAGGCCCAGAAGAGACCAGTTTTGATGACACCTTGACTCAGGACTCAGCCCCTGGGCATTCATGCAGTTGTTGCCCCATAAATGCTTCCGATGTTTGTGTTGTTCAGGAGTCGGGGTAATTCTCTCTTGTTCCCGGGTCTAGCCTGCCAGCCGTGTTGGATGAAAATTGAGCCAGGCTGTGAAAGGAGGCACGCTGCTGGTCTCAGGCAGCCTGACCCCGAGTCTGCTTGGATTCTCACCTTATACACCCCGACTGTGTCGGGAAGGGGAGCAGCCATGGCCTCCGACCCCAGACTCAACACCACCCCCTGGCCTGGCTGCACACATGGACCTGTCACCGTGTGAAACTGTCATGTTTTGGAACTTCACGGTTCACTCATCATTTTTGTGTTCAGAAATATTTCCTGGGAGCCTATGATGGGCCGAGCAGTCTCCCACACCCCGGGCCACTGTGCTGAAGGAGACAGACCAGGATGCCTCCCGTCCTGAAGCCCACCTTCTAGATCCGTTGAGACCGTTCCCAGAGTCCGCTTTGGATACCGCGCGTCACTCCTGTTCCCGTGTTTCATAGTTCGTGAAGCCGCTGGTGCTCGCCAGAGTTTGATCATCTTCAGAGCCTCGTGCAGAACGACCGCATTTCACAGATTTTCATATGGATAATTCTTCTCATCTCCACATCTCCGACATCTGGGTGGGTCTTACAGTTGGTGGCCTGTCCTGGTTTAATTGGCAGTGTTTACTTTCTCTTAGTGGTAAAGAAAAGAACGATGGGTCCTAGAGTCCATGGCGTCTTAGTTTTAGCAAAGTAGAGACTTATCTCTGATTTGCAGATAATGAGGCTGAAGTTCAGAGTTGGTGGGCTCTGTTGTCTCTGTGGGCTGGAGGGGTCTTGGACAAGTGTGGCTGTGTGGAAAGCCACAGTCCACCTGGCTGGAGCGACAGCTCTGCTCTCGAGGGGATATGATTTCCAAGCACATCACAGCTTGCCACTCTAATTTTTCTACAGGGAGAGGAAGCTCTGCCCAGTCTTGGGATGAGCTTCAAAGGGAGCCTGTCCCCTCCTCGTTCCACCCTACCAGGGGAGCAGCAGGAGTGTGGCTCAGGCCAGAGTTAAGCACGTCTGGGATCAAAAGAGCCCCCATCCCTCCGGAGCGCACAGGGGGCTTGACTGAGCTCCCTCACCGGTCTGCTGAGTGATCAGTTGGCAAAATACATCTGGGCAAGGAGGAGGCCTCTGTGATCACCTGTCATCTCCCCTAAACACCCCTGATGCATTTTCTCTCTTCATTACTCACGAGGTGACAACCCTTCCACAGTGATCTACAGTCTGACACACCCGTTTCCCTGTGGCTGGAAGGCAGTCACGCTGCGGGGGAGCGGGGAGAAGCAGGGAATGCATCCTCCGTAGAAACCGGGAGAAAAGGAAGAGGAGGGAAAGGAAGAGAAGTCTTTGGAAGGGAAAGTGGGAACTGGTGGTTGGTGTTGCCTTGTCTTTATCCCATGGCTAATCCTGGACCCAAAGCCAGGTGTGGGGTGCCCCGGAGAGCACAATGTAAGCATGGTTCTGCTTCCCCAGCATGATGTCTCTCTCTCTCTCTCACACACACACACACACGCACACACACACACACAAAATCATAGCCGGGTCAATCTCTTTCCTTCCTGCCTAGAAATCTCCACCTGGTGAGCAGCCACAACGAGAGGTTTCCTACTTTCTCCTTAGATTTTCCTTAGAGGATGTGAGACCCCAAGAGGCCACTTTCTCCATATGCTTTCCTCCACCTCCACCCTATATATATCCCTTCATTGGTTCTAGAGTTCCTCCAGAAGAATTCTCAATATCTCCCCTTATGACCTAGCCCCAATTTGTACTTCCAGAGGTGATTAGCACTACTCTTCATTCTAAATATTCTATTCCAGTAGAACCCATTTTTTGGCTGACTGGACCAGAAGCATGCCATAAAAACCTCACCTGTGTATCTTTTCTCACTCTCCCCTCTCTTTTTCTCCATTAGCTCTCGCTGAAGTCCCACCTGTTCTGGGAAGGCCCTGCCGGGACCCAGCCTCTAGCAGGTCCTGCCCACAGCCGGCCTGCGGGTCCTTCACGTAAAGGTGAGCCACGTCCCGAACCTGGAGCCGGAGTGAACCGGTGAGCAAGGAGCGCTGATCCAAAAGGCCCCTGGTGAGGACCCCTGCCTCGTCTCTGCTGGCCCCGCCCCAATGTCACGCACCATTTCTGACAACTTTGGTCATGTACCTGAATTCGTGTTCTGATCGTGGGCTTGTGTGTCCCGTCCTTTATGCCCACCGATCCCCGTGCCAGGATTCCGTTGAATCCCAGTCCTTAAATGTGAGCCTTCCAAGGATCATGCCCTCTACATCTTCTTGGAACTCACCCTGGACTGAGACCGGAGACAGCGGTGTCCCATGGTACCTGGTTGTCCACCAGACGGAGCCTCAGAAGCCGTTGTCCTTGGCGGCGTCAGTTTCTGGAGCACCTCGCTGGCCCCAGAGGCAGGTAGGTGCTGGCTCCCAGTCCCTTCTTGCCTTCCCCATCCTGCCCTAGGGCTCTCCCTGCTGCATCCTAACTGCCCAGGAGGCCTCCTGCCTCCCGAGGCCCATGGGCTTCCTCAATGCCATTCTCTTGGTTCTTTAGTGATGAGTACAGGAAGCAAAGTTACCTTTGACATATATGTCCGAATCCTTCGACTTCTGCACGTCACTTGGGATCAGAGACTCTCCTGCGAGTTCCCTGCTTCCTGCACAATGGGTATGAACAACCTTGTCTGCAGAGCAAATGCTGACATCCTGGGAGGCCCTGATGTCCTGCTTCAGGCCACTCTCTACCTTCTGCTCCCGCCTGGACTTTCCTTTCCTGAGGTTCTTCTTCCTCAGTCCAGGCATTCACAGTGACACGTTAGCTGGTTGGATGTAGAGTTCTGTGGGGTGGGGATGGTGCTTGGTTCAAGAGTGAATCCCATCGTACAGCACAGAACCTGTTGTCTAGTAGGTAACCAGGGAGGAGCTGACCAGAGTTGTCAACCTGAGCTTAGTAACCACGCTTTGGGCCCCTAATGCATGCAAAGCATGTAGCTAAGTAGCTTAGGTTTCAGGAAGAAAACTGAGCCCAACAGGGTATCTGACCATCAGGAAAGCTGGCTGGGCAAAGGCACGGATCGTTTCCCGTTAAGTGCAAATGAGTGCTGTGTGGGTTAGAGACTGATTCTAGATCAAGGGTTATCACCTGGCAAGACAGAGATGGTAGACTTAGAAGAAGAGGAGATTCACCGTGAGCACATAAATGCTGTCCTTGGAAAACACACATCCTCTGTTCTTCTATGGTGGTGAGGAGCAAGGTCTTCTATGGGGTGTCAGAGAAAGGCCAGCAGCCAGGAGCCGCGGAGGGAGTCCAGCCCGTGTCAGTCCCAGATGGCCTGAGCGCCCCGCTTCTCCTCTTCCTCCAGGTGAGGAGTAAAGGCTCTGTTGGGGGAGGACAGCCGGCCAGTGGCCGCCCGAGCGGCAGCAGGCAGTCTTGTCAGCCATTACCCTGCCGGAGTAATCTTCGAACCTGTGTGCCTCTCTGTTTGATCTGCCCGAGACCGCAGGAGATAGTCAAATGCTTTTGGCTAATATAGTATGCACGCATAATTAGATGGCAGCAATCGCCATCTGGGTTCCTAGCGCTTGTTCCAACATCCAGGCCCTGGGCAAGGAGCTGGTGGGAGTGAGGAAGGGAGGCCTCCCCCAGCCCTGCCTGTCCTCTGTCAGCCTCCCAGAGAGCAGATTGGAAGCCTGGAGCCTGGGAGCTCAGCCCTGTGGAAGGCCGATGATGCTCAGTGAAGAGTGACAACAGGCAGGTGGCAGGGGGAACGGAGCTGTGGCAGTGTCTCCGCTAGATCGTGGGTTGGCACGGCTTTGCAGGCCGGGTGGGTTGCCATGAGCAGGGGGCGTGAGGGCTCATGGGCAGCCCTTGTTTCAGAGAGGTAGCCAAGAGTAGGCCTGAGGGTTCTCCAAGCAGGGGTGAGGCTGACGAGATGCCATCTGCCCCGCCCCTGGCACCAGGTCCCTCCACCTTCCGACTGTTGGAGCTCCCTGCGGGTGGCAATGACACAGGCATATGCTTGGCCAGGCCTGGCTGACATTTTCCCGAGGCTGGTGCTCAGACTTCCTGGCTGGGAAGGGGAGGTGGGGATGAGGGTGGTCAAAGGGAGATAGATGAGGGAGAGCCTGGGGAGATGGTCTTCTGAGGAGGAGGCTGGAGAGCACGGACAGGCATGCACCCCAAACCCACATACGCTTCATCATCTCCTCTCCTTGGCTTGGGAAGGGTCCTGGCAGCGGTGGCTTTGGCACAGTCCCTTTGTCGCATGCGCTACCTGCTGGGCCACATTTTCACCAGCCAGTCCATTTGGGTGGACGTCCAGCAGCTTCTGCCCGGGGCGCTGAGGCATGGTGTGGAGGAAGGATCATTCATGGGCTTTGGAGTAAGCAGGACTGGCTTGCACCCCAGCTCTGCATTTCCCAAGGGAATGACCCAGGTCAAGTGACTGAACCCGTCTGCGGCTCCTTCAGCAAAATGCAGCCATAAGCCTGAGGGGGTGCCGGGCACATAGGAGACACTCTGAAAATGTTCGCTGCTTCTTTCCTTTCCTTCCTTGTGGGGTTGAGCCTACACTTTCTGTTCTCTCCTGGTTGGCAAAGGAGAAAAGTGGGGGGAAAAAGTCACTCCCTGGGGAGGCTCTGAGCTTAGCTGTTTGGCAAAGAGGGCCCCTGCATTTCCAGTGCCCTGTTCTCTGTCGCTTGCCCCAGGACAGAATGCAGGCTCCCCCTTGTGCCATTCTGTAGCTCCGTGGAGGCACATTTGCCAGGGTACCCAGCTCTTGGCCGTTGTCTGTGTTGTGCTTGTGTTTGAATCTACAACCTCCAGCACAGTTTCTGGCAAATGGTAAGATTTTGCAAAATGTTTGTTGAGTGACTGACTGACTGTGGCCTCACATAGTTGATCTCACTATGGCTCCGTACTGGGCTGTCAGGAGCAGATGGAAGGAGAATGGGAGGAGACCAAGATGAACGGGGAAGGGAAGCAGGAGATTTCTGGAGTCTGCTGTATCATAGAAGAGAGCATGGCTTTGGGATTCCATTGGCCTAGGAAACCATCCTGGCTCAGCCATGCAAGAGTTGTGTGATTGTGGGGAAGTTAGTCACTCTGAACTTCGGTCTCCTTATCACTAAGATGAGTATAACACTTACCTCATAGGGTTATTATGATTGAAAAAAATTTGCAAAATTTGCCACATTGTAGGTGCTCAGGAAAATGGTGGCTGCACTGATTATATAGTAAGGTATGAGCGGGACCTCTTGGTATTCAGATCTATTAAACTTGACTACAATCTAAATTCTGTATCCTGTAACATGAGCCTGTGATTTCTTGAGCTCTTTCACTTATTTTTTCCTGCGTCGTCCATCCCCAGGCTTGTTTATATCTTCTCCATCACTGGGTCCCATATACCCTCTAGTCCCTTCCAGAATTCGTGGAGTTTTGCAGCCTTGTTGAAGATTAGGGGAGGCGAGATTTGAAGAGGGGGTTCAGGGCTGTGGGTGGAACACAGCCCTTGGTGATCTTGCCAGCTCTTTCTCTTTTCCCCTTCTTTTCTCTTCCCTCTTCAGGGTATCAAACAAAACCTCACGCTTGCTTCATGTAGACCGGTTCTATTTGCTTCCAGATCTCTTGGGGGCCCCCTCTTCTTTTGTAGAAATGTAAAGGATGTTCTTTCTGAGGAAAATTCGATAGAATGTAGAGCTTTCTATCTGGTTATCTCTGGTTATCACTCACTCTGAATTATGGCTAGCTGCCAGGGGAGGCCACTACATACTCCATTCGTAGGTTCCGAGAAGACTTAGGATGACCATAGGCTTTGTTTGGGTTGATGTCAACAGCCAGGCTGAGCGGGGGTTGGTTGCAGCTGCAGGGTGGGCTCAGGAGCCCTTAGGACGGAAATCATGTAGGGGTTGCAGATACGGGTGGTTCATCTGGTTAGTGTGGGGACTGTGCCAGCGAATATGAGTTCTGGGGAAGGGCCTCTAGACCCCTGCACAGGGCGGGGAGTGGGCACGAGCCAGCCAGGTGCTTTAGGACTCCAGCCAAGCGGGGCGGGCGTTACTGCCATAGAGAACTGGAGTGATAATGGGCAGGAAGCCTATGCTGAAGGCTGAGTTTTAGCTCTTTGCTTTTAAATATATGTGTTTCGTGCCCCTGTGTGAGACCATGAGGCTGCATTCCTGCAAGGTCTGGTGGGTAGAAGTGCTCCCTCCTGGAGGAATTTGCTGGATGGTCCCTGCCTGAATTATCCAGGCAACAGATAGCTTCTGGGACAGAACTCACAAGGCAGGTCCTAGGTAGGCTGGAGGATAAACCGTATCCTTACTTGGATATGGACCTCCAGGATCCTGGATGAGCAGGGGATAGACAGCCTCTGGCAAGGGGCCAAGCCAGGAGTCCATCCTGGTGGTGAGCAACCTTAGAAAGGCTTCAAACTGAACCTGAACCAGACGTGGCTCTTGAACCAGGGGACTGGGTTTTGTATTTGTCTGTATTTTCTCCTCTTTGTTTCTCTGGAGCTTTTGATAAAGTTTTACTTAATTATTCCAGCTTGATCTCAGCTATCCTGTAGAGAGCAATGGAAATGTTCAGGCCTCCACTTGGGGTCACAAGGTAAAGTGGGGAGCATCCTGAACACCACGACTTCATCATTCCCAAAGGTCTCTGTGATCTGGGGCGCCGTGAAATCCAGCCTCCTTTATCCCCAAGGGTTGTCTCTGTTGCATACCATGGAGGATCAGAGTTTTAGTTTGTGAAGGAAAATGGCCATATTTTGGTTGTTGGCAGGGGCAAGGCTGTGACTGACCCTATACAGGCTTCTTGAACGTGATATGTATTGAGTCTGTGGCAGCTCAGCCCAACCCTTTGTGGACTGGGGTCCCAACAGCTCTCTGTGCCTTGATGAGGTTCGTCTTCATAACCCGGGCAGGAGGCTTTGCTGGGCAGGGCTGAGGTCGTTGGGGGCATGGACTCCACCTCCCATCTTCTCCCCAGCTCTCAAGCTGAGTTCCCAGCACAGGCTGGCAGCCTGCCCTTCCCTGTGTTCCAGGTCCATGTTCCTGGCCTGCACCGAGGGGTTTCAGAAAGGCCCTTCTCTTATCTCCCTGCCAGCACCATGCCCTAGAGGCCCACGCCAGCCCCACAGGAGCTGGCTTGAGTGCCAGAGGGCTGAGGTGGTGACCTCCTTGCACGGAACACTTTTCCAGAGAATTCATCACAAGTCCACGTTCAGTTAGGAAGAGCAGGCTGGATGAGACAGTGGTCCATACCCCTTATTAAGTAACAGCCCTAATTGATGACAGGGATGGTACAGTGGCTTGGAAGCCAGCTCCGATGGTGTTTTTAAAATTCTCCGTTCTCCAGGGCTACCTGCCAGAACTCCATGGCATGGCTTTTGAGGAGAACAAAGGAGGCTTTGAAAATCTTTCTCCCCTCTCTTTCAAATGCTTATTTGAAAGGACATCTTTTTTCCCCTTAGTTGCTGCAATCATAAAAGCACAGGTGATAAACTGCTTCGTTGTAATCATCAATTGTGAAGGTTTCCTCCCCAAAAAGCAGGAATCACGGCTGCAGCAAGGTGGAGAGGACCATCTTGGCCCCCACACTGATGTGTATCAAGCCTCCAGAAAGGCGAGGGAAGGGGAGCTGAATTTTGTTCAGTGACCACTTTTATCTCCGGGTCTCGGGTGCTGAAATATCAAGCCTGGGATAGATGGGCTCTTCTGACGGCGGTGTTGCTCCAAGGATGCTACTGGGCCCTGGGGGATGGAGGGTGGCCATGGGCGGCAGGGGGGACTGCAAGTGAACTGAACTCATCGTGAAATCTTGAAGCTGGAGTCTGGGCCTCGGTGGCTGTCTTTGGGGAAGGAAGGCTGCTGGGAGGAGCCATCAGATTCTGGGTTTGCAATGACCTTGAGAAGCTGTCTCCATCAGGACAGTGCTTAAGCCCCTTTGAGAGGAGAAACTCTCTGATTTTTTAAGCTCCCCAGATAGGTAAGTGGAGAGTGAAAGGTAGTTAGGCCTGACGTTTGGGTTAGATTCAGAATCCTGGGTCCGCAGGTCAGCTCCAGCCCTGGTTCACAGTCCATCTACTGACCCCCCACTCTGCCCCGGGGCCATGGGGAGGGGAGCCCATGGCTAGGGTCATTTATAGCTAAGAGTGCACAAGGTCAGCTTAATTCAGCAACATTTTAGATTTTTTAAGCTGGAGGAAATGATATCTGAGTTGGCTGTTTTATTTTTTAAAAATTCACAGAGTACCTCGTATTTTGGAGACATGGGTCTAAGTGCATTATTCTTTTTGACACATTTTATTCTCATGATAGTCCTGTGAAACAGAGGAGGAAATGAGGTACAGAGAGGTTAAGTGCTCTGCCTCATATCACATGGCAATTGACAGAATCAGAATTCAAACTCGGGAACCCTGGATCAAAAGCTTGTACTCTTGGGACGCCTGGGTGGCTCAGTTGGTTAAGCAGCTGCCTTCGGCTGGGGTCATGATCCCAGCGTCCTGGGATTGAGTCCCACATCGGGCTCCTTGCTCGGCGGGGAGCCTGCTTCTCCCTCTGCCTCTGCCTGCCACTCTATCTACCTGTGCTCACGCTCTCTCTCTCTCTCTCTCTCTCTCTGTCTCTCTGACAAATAAATAAATAAAATCTTAAAAAAAAAAAAGCTTGTACTCTTTACTACTTTGTTCTTCTTGCTCTCATGCTGCTAGGGTGGGCATTGAAGGATGAATAGGAGTTTGTCAGGAAGACAATAGGAAGGAGAGAATATCTGGCAGGAGTCAAGGCATTGGGTGTAAACAGGTTTAGAAATAATAGGAAAGTAGTATCTGTTGAGTATCTACCCCTACCTTGTGCTAGGTGCTGTGCAAAGCATTTCATACATTTCTCATCTAATTTATTTTCAGGTGAACTCTATGAAGGAGAACTCATTCTCCTTTTCCACATGAGGACATCAAGGCTCGGAGAGGTTAAATAAATTGCTTAAAGTCACATATCTATCAAGTGCTGATCTTCCATATTGAACCGACTTGAGATAAAAATAAAACCAGTCAGGCCTCCCTTAGACAAGGCATGGCCTTGTGTTTCCTGACTGTTCCCATGGCACCAGTGTTTCCTCGTTTAGATATGATTTGATCTTATAACTGATGTTCAATATTTACAGTGGTCTCTAAGTTCCGTGAGGACAGGGTCAGTGTCTGTGTTAACTGCCAACACTTGTCCAGTACCCAGGGTTCTTCCGCTGGGCACACTGTAGCCTTGGAAATATCTACCAAATTAATGAGTGGAAAATGTAAACTGTGTGGTAGACAGTGGCTGAGCGCCCTCTCTTCCGCCTCCCCAACATCTGTCTTGCTAAGCAGGGTCCCCAGTCTCATGTCACTGGCTGATCTCCACACCCCTGTGGATGAAGCCCCCAGCTGAGGCCGCGGCGGTCACTCCTGTTGACATTCAGATAATTCACAGATGATCTTCTAGAGGGTGGGGCCTGGAACAGCCGTGGTCGGGATGACCATCGTCCCCCATTTCCTCAGGACAGTTAAGGTTCGCGCCTGCTGTGCTGGTGAATTATTAATAGCGCTCCCTTTCACTCTCGAAAGATCTCTGGTTTGGATGCTAACAATCTCTGGTGACCCTGGGCCAGTGACTGCCCACAAAGAGGCTTCTGTTCTTCTCCGCACTGACAGAAGTCTGATGAGGCTGAGCAGAAGCAAAGTGAAGCTTGGGGGGATAGGAGCACATGAAAAATTCCAGCGATTATACCTTTCATCTTCCCCAAAGCCCCACCTTCTCCCCTCTGCCTGGCCCTCCTTGGGGTGGGGAGAATCACCTCCCTCTGCTCGAGGGCTGGTGTCTTTAGTCAGAAGACCCCGCCATTGGCCTTGCCCTCTGGGGTCCAGGTTCTCTATCTGAGTCTGAAGATGAGAAGAATGGAGTTTGCAGCTTGTCGTTTGTATTTCGTAGGACCCCCTTCTGTCCCAAGGGGAGACATTAAAGGAGTAGGTGAGACCCTGGCCACAGAACCAGATGCCTGGACAGTGGGGAAGGCAGCATCGGAAGCCCTTGTTCTTAGAGCCTGCTTAGAGGTCAGGATTGAGGCTCATTATTTGGTAGGGCCCTGTAGGGTTTGGAAAACCTGTCCAACATTAGAGCCTGGGCGCCTCTCCCCGCTAGCCATGGATCTAGAATTGGAGGCTTCCCAGGGGGGGCCAGACTGGGTTTGCAGAGCTGCTCTGTGCGGGTGACTATAGGGACTGGGGAGGCGGTAAGAATTTACTGGCTGGAAGATCTTCAGCAGTAATTAATTAGCCAATCAATGCTTGTACTCATTTATAGGGCTTTTACTAAGCACACCAGGGGCTCAGCCCTGCACTAACATGGTCCCTGTCAGAGAGCGTTTCTGAGTACATGAGTGTCGGGACTGATGCTTCCTTATGCCCAGCCTTGTCTCTGGCCTGTGCTCACTTGGGGGGATGGGGAGAACGCCTGCATCCTGGGGGTGCCACAGGCTGCATAGGAGGGCTGGGCAGGAGAACTGAGGGTGGAAAGGTGGGCTCCAGAGCCTGCCAAGGGTTGGGGAGCATGAATGGGGGGGATAACTCTTCCTCTGGACGCCTGACAATTCGTGGCCTGGGAGCCCCTCCAGAGGAACAGGCTATAGACTGTGCTGATTTCTTCCATCAAGTGGCACCATGTCTCCTTCCTTTGCTCGCCTTCTCTCCCAGACTGCCGCTGGTCTTCTGTGGGCTCAGCCACCTCCCCTTTGCCCTCTGGAGGTCTCTTCTGGCATCTCAAGTCCCTGAGAGCTCTGAGAAAGGCTGATTCTGTTTGCCCCGAGGGATAGACACTCTTCTCTGCCTTTCTCTCTCTGCTCTGCCATGTGATCACTTTACTCTTTTGGCTTTCCCAGACTCTGGCTGCAGCCCCCCGGAGGGTCCTGGGGAAGGACTGTGAGGACAAAGCTTCAGGAACATCTGGGCAGGGTCTGCGTTGGAGAAGAATAGGGAAAGCAGGAGGGATTGTTGGTGGGAGTGGGGGAGGCATGGAGATCTGAGAAACTTAAGGACTGTGTGGAGTCTTAGGGGGAGGAGGGCTGCCCTTGGGTCAGCCCCCTGCCTCTGGGTCCCAGAGTGTGGACAGGAATCAGGCAGAAGTTCAGAAGTTCCAGATGCAAGACCCAGGTGATGTTTCCTTTGGATGCCGTCCGGCCCTCTTTCCTGGGTGCAGTGGTGCATCTCACGGGCCTGCGAAGGGCTCACAGGACAGAAGAGCAGGAAGGCCAGGGTGAGATGGTGACCTGGGGTAGGTCTCAGACGCAGGCCACGGCACAGAACCGCAGGCCTTGGTCAGAGCCTCTTGCTTGTGAAATGGGGCAGGGATGATACCCAGGACTGTCCTTTCACTGGACTTGTGTGGTGCTGTGAGTTCGAGATCTGGGGCTGTGCTCTCACCCCTTACCCCTTTGGCTTATGGGGAACAAAGAAAGAGAAGTGGTTGGCAGATGCTCCCTGGGGAGCATGGGGCACAGGGCAGGTGATTCCCGGATGGCCCTAGTGGGGCAGGGTCCCGGCCACGGTTGCTCAGGCAGCTCCTCACAGCCACAGAGTCCGGGAGGAGAGGTCACTCTGGATGTCTCTGGCTGCAGAGAGATTAATAGCTATTCTCTTAGCCAAAACGCTGGTGCTTCTTTTCAAAAGTACTAGAGGCTCATTTGCATGTTATTTGCATCTCATTTAAACACGAACTCATTTAATGCTCAGGAGCTACTGAGATTTCTTCCTAGGCCCTGCTCCTTTCTCTCCCCAGGTTTTTTCTTTCCCTCTCCCTCCCTTTCCTGTATCCTGCGTGCCCAGCTGGTCCAAAACTGGTACTGGGGCTCAGAGTCATTGGGCCCAGCCTAGCCCGAGGAGCTCAACCATGAGCTTGGGGAGGTAGGCTAGATGGCAGACAGATCTGCAGCCTCAGTGGGGGAGGGGTGGGCCTCTCTTCCCCTCTAGGCTCCTGACCCTTCCTGGGCTGTGGGCTCTCCAGAGCTTTCTCTAACCTGTCTGCACCTCTCGGGCAGCTCAGGCTGCCTGCCTCAGCAGAGAGTGGGAGGGGGACAGCAGGCTCAGGAGTTAACTGAGAATGGGTTTACTGTGCTTTGCGGAAGGAAAAGAATACAATTAAAGAATTGATAGTTTTGTTTTATTTTGCTACCTGCAGGCTCCTGGGGAAATCCTGCGTGAGGGCAGGGGACACAAAGCTCTCTCCCAGCTGCTGGGCCACTGGGCATTGTATTACTGTACCTCTGAAAGAAGGAGAGAAAACAAGGCTGCAACCTCGTCCCTTCCCCTCCCAATTCAAAGAGCAGCCCAACACCCAGGGGCTTGGAAATGGCAGCTGGTAAGAGATGGGGCTGTGGGGTGGGGTGGGGGGCTCACCCAAAACCACGCAGCTGGTTGGAAGGCCGCTGGGCTTGGGGCCAATCTCTCCTGACCCCACCTGCTTGGCTTTAGGAAACCTTCCCATCTCTAAGAACTTAGAGACCTGATTCGAAGTCTAGCTTGTCGGCCCTGCCTCCACCCAGTCCTGACCTTGCCTCCCCATGAGCAGGAGCTCATGGAAGAGGAAGAGGAAGATGTCAGTGACCCCGCTGGCCCTCCCCAAGCCAGAGGGGGCACCAGCTGTCCCTTTGAGAGTGACTCCCCTGCCACACTTCTGATGCCACCTACTATGTGCAGCGGGGCCCTGTGTCTCCTCTGGAGTCTGGTGTAGCTCCCCTTTCCTCCGGATGGCCTCCACCCAGGTCTTGGCCCTTCCTGACAATCTGGCCCTCTTAAAGTGTGCAGTGTTCATCAGGTGCTTTATCTCCCGGACAGGATGACAAAGCTCAGCCTCTCTCTCTCTCTCTCTCTCTCTCACACAGGGGTTAAGTCAGGTCCTTTACAGCTTCTACCTGACTGGCCCATTGCCTCAGTTTCCATGGCTCTGTGGACATAGGCCTCTTGTAACTCCGTCCATGTCCCAGGGGAGCCAGACCTCCCACTTCAGGGCTGGCTTGGTTTCTGGGCCTGTTTAGCAAGAGGGAGGCTGGGGCGGGGAGGGAGGGAGGCTGGAGCCAGGAGGGAGGCTGGCACGGTCCCAGACTGCTGGTCCCAGACTTGCAGCAGTCGGGACGCCTCCTCTGGGCTCCCACACTGCGGTACCTGTGTGAGCTGTGTGAGCAGCTGTCGGGCAGAGCTCATTATGGGGGATAATGTGAGCCGAGTGACATGGAGTATCTGTTCTCTCCCCACTATTACACTTGTCGCTCGCTCTCTTCCTCTGGCAGGTGAGCTAAGGGGTTTGATTGCCTGTGTGTCGGATTTCTCCATAGCAGCCAGGCAAACCAGACAATCGGCTGCTCAGAGCACCTTGGCTGGAAGCCGCTTCCCAGCAACCCTCCAGGAGCGGGAAGGGGCCAGTGGAGGGTCCCCTGGCCCTCCCCATTGAGGCTGCATGACAGAAAGGACACTTGGCTTTATCCCAGAGCGTGAGGAGGATGCCCTTACACTCAGCAGGCTTGTTGCTGAGACAGAGCAGACATTGGCAATGACTTCAGATGCTCCAGAGAGCCTGGGGGTGGGATGCCCCCTCCCGGCCTCTTCCTCAAGAGGTGTTTGTGTCCAGCTGAGGGGCTTCAGAGAGAGAGGGGGCTGCAAGCTGTCTGGATCATTTGTGGCCTGGGGGTTTCCAGAACAACAGGATGTTAGATCTGGGAGGGCCAGGGCTCCCCTACTTGGCTGGCCACCCAGAATGCCTGTGGGGCTCCCTAATAATATAGAGCCTGGAACCAGCGCAGAGCTTCAAATCACTCCTCCCCGAGTGGGACCCAGAAATCCGTGTTTCTACCAGTTCCACAGGTGACCATGTACATAGCCATGATTGGGGGCCGCTGATCATGCCTTGTCCCTGCCAGGGTATTATAGACAGGGAAGCAGGGAGGTAGACCTGCAGAGCGCAGAGATGCCTGAGAGCTTTGTAGCTCGATGCTGATGCTGCAGAGGGCACCCAGCCTGGGGGAAAGGTGGGGAGGCAGAAATGTGTTCCAGAAGGCTCCGGAGTGGAAGGCCCACCTGAAGGGGCTGGTCTGGGGGTGTGCAAGATGTGGCTTGGCACACGGGTGGCAGGTGGGATGGGAGTGTGCACTGGGAACAAAGGCCCTAGAGCAATTATCGACTGTCACGGGACGGGGGTCTTGGACCCATGAAAGGTTAACGTGAGACTTACTCCACAGCCCAGGAGACAGGAGGGGACACCTAAGTCCCCGAGCTTGGGCCATGTCCACAGAGGAGTCATGAGGTTTTGAGCAGAAGCTAGCAGAGGAGAGGAAGTAGATAGCTGATTAACAAAAGGCTTTCCTCCTGCAGATGGGAAGGGGCGCTGAAAAGGTGGCTTCGTTGGCGCTGGGATGGAGGGATGGGAATATCAGGGAAAGGGAGTGCAGCCAGGAGGCAAATGAGCATCAGCCTTCCAGGACACGCAGTTCTGGGTGACATACACCTCAGTGTCTCCCCGGGGGACACTGAGGATGGTGGGTATTGACCTGGGTTAGCAATATTCCTTCATGATGGCTATGTCCCCTTGAACTACATGAAATCCGCAATTCCCCAGAGGGCAGACAGGGCCCTACAGAGCCCTCCTTGCCTTATCCTAAGCCACCTGCCCCTTAACATCCTCCTTGTGGTAGGCAGAATTCGAAGAATGACCTCAGGGACCCTCCCCCTTCCATGTGAGCATGACATTACTCCTGTGATTATGTTCTAACACAGCTGACCTTGAGATAGGGAGATTACTGGGGTGGGCTAATCGAATCAAAGGAGTCCTTTATTTATTTTTTTTTTAAAGATTTTATTTATTTATCTGACAGATAGAGATCACAAGTAGACAGAGGCAGGCAGAGAAAGAGAGAGCGAGGAGGAAGCAGGCTCCCTGCTGAGCAGAGAGCCCGATGTGGGGCTTGATCCCAGGTCCTGGGATCCTGACCTGAGCTGAAGGCAGAGGCTTTACCCACTGAGCCACCCAGGCGCCCCAGAATCAAAGGAGTCCTTTAAAAGCAGTTTTTCCAGAGAGAAGCGGAGAAGAATTGAGTGAGTCAGGCTGGTGTGCAGACAGAGCTGCCCACAGGGAGAGTGAGGCACGTGGGCAGCCTGTAGTCGGCGGTCCCCAGCTGACTGTCGGCAAGGGAAGGAATAGGACCTCAGTCCTACAGCCACAGCAAGTGAATCTGGCCAACAGCCTGAAGTAGAATTTTCCCCAGAGCCTCCAGGTGAGGGACCGTGCTGTCCCCCACCTTGATGTTGGCTTTGTGAGACCTGACTGGAGAACGGAGCTGAGCGTGCCCAGACTTCTTACCACAGGCGGAGAGACAGTAAATGAATGTTGTTTTAAGCTGATAAATTTGTGGCAATTTGTTATGCAGCCGTAGAAAATAACACACTAAGTCTAACATCCAGGCACCTGGCCCGGAATCCATCCTTCCTCACTTCTGGCCTCATGGGACCAGCTGGGGTCCCTGGCAGTGGGGAGCAGGTCAATGGGGTATGTGTCCTCTTCTTCACATCCTCATGCCCGAGACTTGCTACCTCTTGGGTGAGTTCTGACTTAATGGGCGGAGGGTCAAGGACCTCTAGTTCTCATTGTTAAGGGCAGTGCTGATGGGTGTATCTTGAACCTCAGGAGTGAGCTGGCCTAGAGTTTCCCAGGTTGTTCACCCTCCCACTCGTACTAAGAACAGTGATAGCAATTATGATGCTAAGAGCTGGCGTGTGATAGATACTTCTACGTGTCCAACAGCAAGCTAAGTACTACGTCTGCAGGGTCTCATCTGATCCTCGTGAGAACTCTATGAGATGGATACTATATGGGCCCCCTTTTGTGAATAAAGAAACCGAGGCTTAAGGAGTTAAGAGACAGGTACTAGTCACTGAAATTGTGGAGCCAGGATTTGAATCTGAGTGTCGGAGTCCTGAGTCTGAGTTCTTGACAGTCACCGAATCTCTCCCTCCCTCTGCCCCAGCACCCTGTATTTTTAAAGATTTTTGTCTAGCAAACAAACTGCATTTATCAAATAATAACTTGTTTTCCCATTTTTTATTAATCAAAGCCATGTCTGACTGCCAATCAGGGGTTCAGATCAGCGTGAGATTAGCAGTGTTACCACACTGAGTTGATATAATTCCAGCCAACAGCGAAGAAATGATGTCTCAGTTAGCAGTCTGTGCGGCCTTATCTTTGGTAAGAGTGTCGTTTCTGCTAGGCATACAGAAATATTAAAAATAGCTCCCGAGCCCCCATTACTACCTGTGGGAACCTGTAGGAGTCTGAGGGCCACACACTGGGGCCACTGGTCTAGATCTTCCAGACCCTTCTTATTTGCTCTTCTCAGTCCCTCGCGTGTCTGTGACCTATTCTGGTACCTTCCCTTCACTGAAGGGGATGCAGAGTAAACAGTGTGATGCCCCCTCCAGTCCTTTCCCGATGTACACGTGCGCACGTGTACACGTACGCACCTCACACACTCATGTACACACACACGAGCACCACCACCTTCTTCTCTAAGAGAGCGTAGTCTTAGTCTAAAATGTTTACCTTTCCAGTCTCACATCGCTATCAATGTACAGAAGTGTTAGCGTACGTGAGGAGGGACACTCTCTCCATCCCGACTGTAGGTAGTCTGAGTTCTGTTTCTCATACCACGAATCCATGATTCTAGTACGATGAGCCCCTAAGTGTCATTCATTCATTCAAAATACATCTCACACCTAGTATGTGCCGGCATTGCTACATGCTTCAGATTCTTCATAGATAAGGGCCGGGCCAGCAGAGGCAGGAAGGATGCCCCCTGATGGCCGGGAAGCCAGGTTGAGTCACAGGCCCTGCAGCTGAGAGCAGGAGGGCCTGGGACCAGCCCAGAATGAAGGAAGAACCCCTCGGGCTCTGGGCAGGTGTCAGCATCAGGAGAGGCAGGGGAGAAGGGCCTTTAGAGACACCTGTCAGCTGTTGCCTGGCTCCCCCACTTTGTTGCCGTCTAAGCAGCCCCGGGAGCCAGGGTTCCAGGGTTCGCCTTGGTGGTGGCTCTCACCTTGGGTTATACTTGGCCGTTGTGTCTGTGTACTGGGCGGTGGTTGCCTGGGGCCATTGGAAAAGGCCATGTCAGGAATGCCAATGGTACAGTGGGGCCCAAAGTCCGTGAGCCAGTTTGGATGGGAGATGTCCTCTATCCGTTCTTAACTGTGGGGTGGGGTGGGGGGGCATCCTGATGTGTAGGCATGAGGGAAAGGGCGAAAAAATGTTCCTTCTGTGTCTTCACGGTGAACATAAACACTATCGGCTGCATGTGTGGCCTACTTTAAAGGTGATAAGATAGCTCATGGACTGGATTGATTCCAGATCTCTCAAGAAGCCTGTGAAGTGGACTGGACAGGCATCAGAGTCCTTGTCTTGCAGATGGGTCTCAGAGAGGGTAAGCAGTTCCCTTAAGGACACGCAGCTAGCGAGAGACCCAGCACAGCCAGTCCTATCAGCTGAGGTGAGACAGAGCTGTTCTTGATGGCTGAGGGGACACACGCTAGTGGGAAGTCAGCCAGAGTCTGAGGGCTTCTATGAGTTTCCCCAGGCTGCTGTAATACGTAAGCCCCAGCAGGGTGGCTGAAAACAACAGACATTTATTCACTCATAGTTCTGGAGGCCAGAAGTCTGAAATCCAGGTTTTAGCAGGGTTGGCTCCTTCCGGAGCCTCTGAGGGAGGATCTGTATCATGCCTGTGTCCTAGCTCCTGGAGGGGGCCAGCAATCCCTGTTCCTGGGTTTGTGGCCACATCCCTCCAATCTCTGCCTCTGGGGCCATGTAGCATTTTCCTTGCATGTCTGAGAGCAGACATGCAAATTTCTCTCTAACGATAAGGACACGAGTGACTGGATTAAGGCGGGTCTACTCTATTGCGCCCAGTAGGACCTCACTGTGATCTGCAAAGATCCTATTTCCAAGTAAAACCGTACTCAAGAAGTGGGCATGAATCTGGAGTGAGGGAGCACTATTCGACCCAGTACAGGGCTCGCTAGGGCTGGGAAGGGGATTTGGCCAGTTAGGAGCAGGGTGATGGTATGGCAGTGAGCTGGACTGAGGGGGTCCAGGTTTGATTTCGCTGCTGGGTTCCTGTTGCTCCTCTGACTCAAGAGGACTGGACAAGAGAAGAGAGTTGCCCTCCCTTACCTCTCCCCTCCCCCAGGTCTATCCTCCTGTCCCTTTCTGCCCTCTTGACAATCCTGACTTCTCTCCATAAGCAAGGATATGCTAGGATGGTTGTTAATGTAATTTCCATAGAATGGTTATGATTTGTTGAATAGCTGTTACGTCCCAAGTCCCATACCAACAGCTTTCTACTCATTCTTTCACTTAGCCCTCATAATAACTCTGAGAGAAGACCCGTTCTTATCCTTGTTTGACACTGGAGGATATGGAAGCTTTGGAAGGCCAGGTCATGTGGCTGAGGTCACAGAGGTAGTAATGCTGGTATAAGTGGGATTCCAGCCCAGCTCACTCTAGAACTGGGGGCCCAGGTCCCTAGATACTCTTGACTACCCCTAGCCATCCTTGGCCTGTTCCCTGGGGAGTGGGGCATGATCTGGGAGCCCCGAGATGACCTCAGAATGGAAGGGCTGGGGAACAGGAAAGCTCCAAGGGGCATAAAGCTCCAAGGGGCATGATGGGGAGGGGAGATTTTCTATGCCAAATGGCTTTGAGCTCTTTCCAGCCAACCAAGCTGGCGTCTTCTTTCTCCCTTTCTTCTGGGGCCACTGGGAACAGTGAGAGGAGGAAGTGGGCCTCTACCTTCCCGCTGTTTCTGTGGGGCCTGGAGTGGTTCCTCACCCTATTTTCAAGACCATAAATAATCGAGATGTATTACTCAGGGATTGCCATGGTAACATCTTCAGGTTACCAGGGAGGCAAGATCCAAACAAAAGTATTTGATTAAATATTTCTGGCCGCTAGAGGAATCCAGCCATGTAGCACTGGGATGTGGGGAATGGGAGGGGCAAGGGGCCTTGCTGCGTCTGTCTTTTTTTGGTCCTCAGCTTCTTCCTCAGAGAATGCCGGCTCTACCAGGAGGGGCCTGTCGTCCCTGGACTCTCCCTGCTCGTGAGAGACAGAGTCCCCATCTACCACCCATGTCTTTAACGTTTAACCAGCATCCCGAAATCTGCTCTGAAAGGGATGCCCCTGGCTCTCTCAATAAACACACCCTCTTCTAATTGGTTTAGGATTGAGTTGGAGATCCAGCTAAAAATTGTTGCCACATACGTCATCCTTTTAAATGGTATCAGCAGGCCTGAGAGCTGGTTTCCCCCAGACACCGGGAACATGATCTAGGCATGGAATTATGGCCGTTGCAGAGACAAGAAATCAGGGAGCGATCGATCTGGGGTGGGCTGCCTCCCGTCCTTGCCATGGACAGGGCTGCTCAGTAGAGACCGTCCTCCCAGGAGCCGGGGCCTGGGAGGGAATCCATCCCCATTCCCTAAGTCGCACAACCACCGTAAATACTTCTCCTAATAACCAAGTGCTGTTTGTTTAACAGAAACTTGCTCTGCCCTCCGAGGTAACCTGAGAAAGTGCCGAGTGCAGCAGAGTATGGAAGGTGTAATTTAAAGTCCTGCTGGCAGGCCTCCCTGTGCGGCCGGGACAAGGATAAATCTCCTGCGGCAGCCCAGTGGCCTTCTCCGCGCCTCCACCAGTAAGTGGTCGGAGCGGGGAGACATCTCAGAAATCATCTGATCTAGTTCAAGGTCTTCATTTCAGGGAAGGGCACTGAGCCAGGAGGTCCGGTGACTCAGCCCAAATCCCCCAGCCAGTAAGTGACCGCTCTCTCTAAAACCCCATTTCCTCAGGCAACGCCTCTTCTCCTGTCTAGGTCCCCCTTCCCCTGGATGAGATTATGGGGGATCTGGACAGAGCCTGAGAAATCTAAGGCAAGGGGGAGGGCTGGGGAAGGGACACACCGAGGCAGCCTCCGGGCCTGTTTCCCATCCACCTCAGCCCACCCAGGCCGGGGGAAGCCTTGGTCCTCACCCCAGCCCTGTCAGCCTTGTAAACAAAGCCCTTCTGCTCTCGGGTATCTCCAGCGATCAATATGTATTCCTTGAGCAGCCAAGGCCACGTAGACTACTGATGAGTTGTTCCTCTCCAGGAACAAGATCCCTCTCACCCCGGGCCATGGTCCCTCCCAAGTGCAAGCGGCATGGCTGCAGCCGGGCGCGGGTCAGGGGAGCCTGGCCTGGGGCTAGGCTGACGGCTACCTCCTGGACACCCCGTGTGCTCCCACTGAGCCCCCACGTAGCAGCTCAGACTTTGTTTACGAAGCCTTTGTCGGGGCTCAAGGTGAGCCAGGAGTCAATGAGGCAAATAAATAAATAATTCGAAGCAGCCCAGAGTGCAGGGGCGGGGAGAGAGGCGGCAGGGGTGGTTTGCCTTGGGGGCTTGCATATTTCATCCCTGTGCCATCTCTTGACCAGGCTCTCCTCCTCCCCCCTCTCTTCTGACGCCGCTGGGACGAGACTTTATATCATCTAGCACACTCGTCCATGAGTCTATTTACAACCCAGGCGTCGCCGGTTTGCCTGCGAGAGAGATGCCCATCCCCAGATTAGTTAAATTGGAAATAAATTGGTTGTTAAATCAAAGCCCTCTGTGGGCTGTGACAGTGATGAATGAGGGATGGATGCGCCTGGGGAAGGAGCGGTGGCTTTCTGGATTGAGACCGTACAGCTGAACTGGCCCCGGCAGCTTGGGTGCCACCGAGCAGGGCAGGAGCGCAAAGCAGGGTGGGCGCCGGCCCGACTCTTCGGAGGGAACCTGAGGGTGGGGCCCTCCAGACCTGGGTTCTTTTACGTGCATGAAATGCTTTTTTTGTACGCTCTGTCTTGCATTTTACAACCTTATGGTATATTTTTCTTATTTGACAGATGTGGAAAGTCTAGTAAAATGACTTGCCCGTGGTCATTGTTGAGTAAAAAACAATTCCTCGCGTAGGAAGGAGAGATTACATTTCGAAGGATTCTTTCCAGGCAGGGAAAAGGGACTACAGGTGCCCCTGCTTTCTGGAAGTTTGACTTGGGCCACATAGCATTTACGGAAGACCCACTTTAGTACCTGTTTTCACCAACCGCAAGCACCCAAAGAGGATTTTTGCTTGGATGACAAAAGGCAAAAGCAGAAGTATCGTTCAGCGTTTGCTTGGCGGTGAGCCATTATGGAGGCAGCCGTACCCCTGGCAGGGAGAAGGGTCCTCCGCTGTGCTCTGCATCTCCACATCCCCACATCCCCCTGCCGGGGCTCTGAGTGTCTGTGAGCATTATCTCAATTTCTTTTGTGCGTCTCTTAGCAAGATGTGTCCTAAGGTATTCGAGAAGCCTAAGAGAGGTTATTTTTTGGGTCTGGAGAATGCTCAAAATTTTTTCCACATAAATTCATATTAATTTGCTTCTTCACTTTGTACCATTTCGGCTCAGACAAGGATTCATGGGAACGATCTACTCTTGGATAGCGGGGGACACCTGCATTGCATGGGAGAGGGAGAGGGAGAATGGTCTGACCCTAAGAACCGCAAGTGGCCAGTGAATGGGGCATCAGGGGTTTTCTTTCACAGACAGGAGTCCACAAGCTAGAAGACACAGGTGTGGGGCAGCGGGGTGAAAGGTGATGTGATGGGACAGTAGACGGGAGAATGGTTGACCTCGAGGCCAGCCTGTCCTCGGGAGGGGCTGTCTCCTGGCTCAGAATGAAGGTGGGCTAAAGTACAGGGGCCTGGCGGGAGGAGCAGTTTGGTCGACAAGCGTTTTGTTCCGACCGATCAGTGGGAATGAGCAGTTCGGCTAATCGTCTATGAGGCAAAGGAAGGGAATGCTGAGGGTCTGTGTCTGGCCTCGTCCCAGGGAAACAAGGGGGGCAGGCATCTCTCGGTCTCTTCTAAGTCTTATGGGGAAGGGAGGTTTTTGTCAGAAGTTCTTTTCCAGAACACCAAAGAAGAGGGTTGTCTTTAGCTCTCTAGTTTGCCAGGGTCCCAGGCTCAGGCCAAGTCCAATGCTGTCATCACACACTTAGACCTGCAGAGTTAGGACTGGTGCTCAGGACTCTGGACCCCACACCACTGACGTCACTCCATTTCTCTGTCCTCTCACCTCTTTCGTCTGTGAGCAGTACTCAGTGTTTCTTTCCATCCTCCTCTTGTGAAACCTGCTGTATCGAATGAAGAACCCGGGTGCTGCTTATTCCTCCCGGGGATGTTTGCCTTTGACTAAGGACCGGACTTGTTAGTTGTGGAATCTGAAGAGGAGAGTCCTTTCCAGGCTTAACCTGTCCAGACTTGTCTCTTCTCTTGTCAAAATCATAGGGTCACTCCTGCCTGGACCTGGGAGGGATAATAGATCAGGGTAGATGATGACAGACGATAAAGCTGGTGGTTGCCTTTGAATCAAAGATGGTCAGCTGGAAGGGACCTTCGATGCTCTGGCACAATCCCCCATTACACAGACGGGAAATACAGGTGGGAGAAGGGACAGCGGCCAGGCTTGTCATAAATAAGGATCTCCCTACCTGTTCATGTCCTGGAGAATGAGGGGATTCTCCTCATGAATGAGGGGACCCCACTGCCCTTCCTGGGCTCTCCTCCATCAGCACCAAATCCTCTTCCTGATACTCCGTCCCACTGTACAAAGTTAGGAATGGACAGTGGTGCTCAAACTTCAGTAGAAATAACAATCTCCAGGTCACACTAAATACAGGAGCCTGCAATTCCATTCCTCCCCTGATTATATAGGAACGAAGCCCAGCAATCTACCAAGATTTTTATCAAGATTCTGATGAGCCTGAGAAGCAGACATTTGGGAAACACTGGTGGGGGCCATGATGGGAGTCTAGAAGGATGGTGGGCAGAATGACCCGCAGGAGGCCCTGCTGGCCCAAGCCAGATAGTTAGGCACGTTCAGAGGTAGGGTGGGAGTGGGGAGTGACCTTCATTTCTCACCACTAGGAGTTGTCCAAGGGAAAGAAAGCCATCTTTCTCACCACTCTGTGAGCTCAGCGCTCACAGAGACAGAGCTTGGGGAGGGGAGGTGTTCTTCAGGGGGATTAAAGACTCTTCCCTGAAAGGTAACAAATTCTTCACTAATTATGCAATTATTTTATTATGCAGCCTTAATGAAAAAAAAATACACACACCACTTGAAGCCTAAAAAGGCGCCTGTAGCCAGGACTTACCCAATTTAATAAATCCTCTCCATCCCTAAATTATTTCCCTGATTTTTTAGCTACAAGTCTGCAGGCGGGTAGGGGGTTGGTCTCTGCTTGCTTCCCCTTCTTCTTCCCGGCCATTCAGGCATCCTCTCCATGTCGGTGCTGGGGTGTACAGCTGCCTCACCTTCCTTCTTCAACCTGTCATGTTCCCAAGAGAAGGGATGTGAGAAGGAGGCCTTGGGGAGGGCTAGAGGCCAGAGGGCAGGAGAAGGCCAGGCTAGATCATGGTTGAACTTTGGTTCTGATGCTTTGCCCCAAGCAGTGCCCCACCTTCCACCTGTGAATTGATTCTGCCTCAACACATGTCCCGTTTCCCTAGCTCTCCTCCCAACCAGCGGCTGTAGCTCCATTCCCCAAAGGGTTAGATGGTAAAATGTGGACATGTTACCCCTTCCAAGTCACAGATTTTAAGTCCAACAGGTCTGGGCTCAAAGTCAGGCTAAGCTAAGCACTGGGGTGTGCTCAGCTTCTGAGTCTCAGTTTCTTGACCATCAAATGGAGATATCAATACCTTCCTCATTAGGGTTGTTGTGAGATCATCAAAGGAGACCACAGACTTCCAGGATGTAGCACAATGCTTGACACAAGCTGGTGTCCACCAACCCATATCCCTCACCTCCTTGAAACTTTACAGTCAGTATCTGCAAGAGGCATTTATAATGGTGGGGGAGACATGGGGACAGTGGGGACTCTCTTGGCTGCCCTGAATTTCCCTCACTCATTTCCCCCCTCCCCATAGCCTTGTGATGGCGCTACTCTAAGGAGGGCTTAGTCTCTGGGGCAGGGAGTGGTGGTTCAAAGCTGGGGAACTAAGATGTGCCTGGAGAATCTTGTTTCCGTCTCTCTAGCAGAAGGGCTGGGGCCAAAAGAGCTCATTGCTTGATGCTTCTCCATCACTATCGCCATGGTGACTGGCTACACCCTGAATTCCTTAGCATCCTGAGTGAGGGAAAAACACCCGTGCAGGATGCTACCACACCTGGGTCCTGCGGGCCCTCTACTCTTACTGCCGTGGGTGGGGGCTCAGTGGAAGAAAGCTGCTGGCCCCCAGCTGGAGTACCACCACATCCCCTGAACCTCTGTCTGCCTTTCTCTCTTCATTCTCTCACTGCACACCAGCCCGAGTGCGCCCTACCAGGCACCATCTCTAGGCACTGCCTTGCTGCGGGATCCCCACCAGGTAACCTGGACTTTGAAGTCAGCTGGACCCCACTGGAAGGCTGTTTTGGGTTAGACTTACATCAATTCCCCAGACCTCCGTTTCTTCACCTGTAAAACAGGTGCACTAATAGACTATACCTCATGTAAGGCTCATGTAAGGAAAGAGTCTTGTTAAATTAAAAGCACTAAACAAATTTATGGGGCGGGTGGGACCAAGGTAGCCCTGTTTGAAGATCAACTACATGTCCCTTATGGTTTTAAAGGCTGAACACATATAATTTCCTTGAACTCAAAGCATGAGGTAAGGCTCAATTATTTATTTATTGTAGTTTTAATTGAAGTATAGTTGACATATAATATTATATTAGTTTCAGGCTTACAACATTGTGATTTGACAATTGTATACATTATGAAGTGCTCAGCATGGTGAGTGTAGCTACCCTCTGTCACCATTCAAAACTATTAAAATATTATTGACTATCCCCTATACTGTACTTTTCATCCTTGTGACTTATTTATTTTATAACGAGGTTTGTACCTCTTAATCCCCTTCACCTATTTCATCTGTCCCCCCACTTTCCTCCCTTCCATCAATCACCAGTTGGTTCTCTGTATGTGAGTCTGGTTTGTTTTGTTTATTTGCTTGTCAGTTTTTTCATTGCGCCCGCAAGGAAATGGAGGCCTAGAAAAGCTAAGTACGTTGAGCTCTCCTAGCAGAAAAGAGCCAGAGCCTGAACAGTTATCAGTTCCTTCTCTGTGAGAATCCGCAAGAGATCACGGTTTTCATTGATACAGATTCACGAAATTTTTTATTGAGCATGTACTTATGGGGGCCTCTAGGGGACGCTAGCGCAGCGTATGACAGGGTCAAGGAGCTTACATTCCCTTTGTGATCATAGGACCTGAAAAGTGAGCCAGCCTTCTCGACGGGAGCTCACGACAAAAGCCACATCTGGAGACAGGCACCATGAGTTCTTAAGGTCAGGAAAGGAATGCTGGGCTGGAGGTCATGAAGGGTGGGGAACTTGGAGTAGGCTTTAAAAGAAGAGGTAGGGGGACGCCTGGGTGGCTCAGTTGGTTGGGCGGCTGCCTTCGGCTCGGGTAGTGATCCCAGCGTCCTGGGATCGAGTCCCGCATCGGGCTCCTTGCTTGGCGGGGGGCCTGCTTCTCCCTCTCCCTCTGCCTGCCACTCTGTCTGCCTGTGCTCGCTTACTCTCTCTCCCTCTGTCTCTGACAAATAAATGAGTGAAATCTTTAAAAAAAAAAAAAAAAAAGAAGAGGTAGGTTGGGGTGCCTGGATGGCTCAGTGGGTTAAAGCTTCTGCCTTCGGCTCAGGTCATGATCCCAGGATCCTAGGATCGAGCCCTGTGTCAGGCTCTCTGCTCAGCGGGGAGCCTGCTTCCTCCTCTCCCTGCCTGCCTCTCTGCCTACTTGTGATCTCGGTCTTTCAAATTAAAAACAAACAAACAAACAAAAAAACAAAAACTTAAAAAAAAAAAAAGAAGAGGTAGGGTTTGAAGAGGCAGAGAACTGGAGTAGGCCAGTCTCACGGGCACTTGGACCATGTGGAGAGAGCCCTGGAAATGTGCCGAATGGTGGGGGAGGGCCATGGACTATCTTCCATATGGCTCTGCAGAGAGCTGGCTGTTATGTGCACGAATCAGTTCAGGAGCAGATGCCAATGTGTACCCCCGGGTGTACTCAGGCATGTGACCTCAGAGCCCCAGCTTGCTTCAGCATCACCTTCTTTTCTGTGGAAGCCCACAGCAGAGCAGGCACTAAATCTCCTTCTGCTGTGTCTGCCTCTTCCCTCTGAAGCAGCCTATCCAATGGCTCCCAAGCTGGCCCTCTCACTCTTCCAATGTTGGGCTCAGCTTGGTCAAACTTGATGTCTCCTGACGATGGGGGTCAGAGGAGGTGACTGTATGCTGCTGGCTCCCGAGGGCCCTCAGACCCGCATCGGGCGCGGCCTCTTCCCTGCCATCTGAAGCCCGGTGGTGAGGATGAGCAGTCAGACTTGGATGTTGCTGGTGAAACAGAGAGGATTTGGCTAATTTCAGGACCAGGATGGAGGTGGTGATGAAGATAAGATGGGCAAGCTGTGGGTAACTAGAGTGGAGTGGGGATGAGTGCCTGCCAGAGAAGGCAGGCAGGGGGACCAGAGAGCAGGTCCCCAGTCCCTCAGAGCTACTTCCTCTAACCCCCATGTCTGTACTGGGCCAAAGATCCCTCTGGGTGACTTCTACCACCTCACATGAATATTTTGTCTGATCTCCTAGCTGGACATCCATGCATCCTGAGCTAGGTCCGCCAGTCCTGTGTAAGGAAATGCTGGGTGTAGAATGTGTACTGGTTGGCAAGTTCCATAATCACAATGTGGTCACTTAATCTAGTGTGACTCAGATGACCACATTAATAGGCTGGCCAATTTGTTCCTCATTCCTTGAACTTTGGGCCACTGTTCCCATGCCCTTCTAGGCTCTTGAACAAATACCCCTTCAAAGCATTCTCTTTTCTTTGGGTATCTCTCTGGAGTCTGGCTTTTGGTGGTCCTATTTTCCATTCCAGGCTCTCTAGTCAAGTGCCCAGGTGCACTGTAGCCCCCATACTCCAGTATTACTGCCCCTACTTTCTCTCTCACTTTTGCATTTAGAACCTCTGTCTTGGGTGAGGGAGTTTTCCCTTTCCCCTCCCTTCACCACCTTCTTGAACCCATGCCCCTTTCTCTTCTCCTCCTCTTGTCCAGGCTTTCTCCATCCTCCTTTTGGTAGCTTAGCCAAGCCTGCCCTCCTCTAGGCTCTGAAATGTTTTCTAGGTTTTGTTGCTCTCCAAACCCCTACTATTTTCTTTCTCTGGAGTCTTCTTCCAGAAGATAGTTCCTCTTGGAGATCACTAGATTGAGAAACTGACTCCTACCAGAAGGTGAATATGTTATACCAGTGGTAACACACTTGTAATTTCATATGGCCCTTCTGAAGTTATGTCTTAACCCACTGAAATGGTGAGCAAACCAGGCAAATTTTAAAGCCATAGATTGAGGAGGACATCTTCTGAAACTCCTCATATTTCAGGTGGTCTTAATCTCAGAAAGGGTTCCAGATTTGGCCTACCATCTTGTTCACTCTGTTTCTTCTTTCGTCGGCCTTTGCCCTTCAGTTGACCTTCACACTTTGGGCTAGAAACTAGGGTGTGGCCTACCAGAACGAGAGGCATGGCCCATATCATTCATATCCACCTTCCCATAGGAGGAACACGGTAAGGAGTAGCCAGAACTCCTGGTACAACCAGTTGTGCTTCAACTTCCTTTCTCCTGACCAGTCACCTTGTTGGATGTTCTTGGCAGGGAGGAGGGATGGCTCTTTGTTCTTTAGGTCATCATACATCTAGGATTGGATTCATATGGCTCAGACACCCCTGGACTCCAGGGCTACAGTGGTTCTCAACCTTTTCTTCCCACACTTCCATCCGTCACTCTGTGGGCCCACCATGATGGAAACCAAAGCCCCCCTTTCCCTGAGAAGGCCATTTGTTTGTTTACAGACATTCTGTTATTACAGTTGTCGCTTCCAGTAAATTTTAAAGACATAAAAAACTGCAAGAGTATTGTTAGGAGCCTATTTTATTGCTCTGGCTTTAAAACAAACAAAAATAGTAATTCCATTTAGTTGAAAATCATAGGAGTACTGTATTGTTGAGTATAAATTTTACTGCTACGGTAACTCTGTGCCACAAAGATAATAAACACAATTGAAGAGCGATTATTGGCAGGCCTAGTAGACAGTAGACAACACATCATACATGCAGGGCCAGCTGGGACTTGAGGGGGAAGATTTTTTCTTTTCAGTGTTATGAGAACTAGGTGCAGTGGTCCTCCTTATCCATGGGGGATATGTTTTAGGACTCCCAGTGGATGCCTGAACCCCTGGATAGTACCAGACCCTATATACGCTATGATTTTCCCTATATGTATATACCTGTGATAAAGTTCAATTTGTAAATTAGGCACAATAAGAGATTAATAATAACTAGTAATGAAGTAGGACAATGATAACAATATACTGTGAATGTGGTCTCTCTCTCCTCTCAGATGTCTTATGGTACTGTACTCACCCTCCCTATTCTTGTGAGGATATGAGGTGATAAAATGCCTATGTGAGGGATGCCTGGGTGGCTCAGTTGGTTGGACGACTGCCTTCGGCTCAGGTCATGATCCCGGAGACCCGGGATCGAGTCCCGCATCAGGCTCCCAGCTCCACGGGGAGTCTGCTTCTCCCTCTGACCTTCTCCTCGCTCATGCTCTCTCACTGCCTCTCTCTCAAATAAATAAATAAAATCTTAAAAAAAAAATGCCTATGTGATAAGGTGAAGAGAGGGGAATGATGTAGGCATCGTAGGCATTGTGATGCAGCGTTCGGTATCCTTACCCTTCTGATGAAATGTGTCCAAAGGAGGCTCATCTGCTTCTGGACTGTGGTTGACCACAGATGACAAATCATGGAAAGCTAAATGGCAGATGTGGGGGGCGAGGGGGGAGGCTACTGTGTGCTTCCTTGTACGCAGAGAGTGATTGGAGGTGGTAGAAAGAGCACTGTAAGCAGCCTTCTCTTGCCCACTTCGAACTGTGGGAAGTAGAGCAGTTCACATAACCTCATCAATAAAATGAGGATAATTCTAGCAGGTGGCAAAGATTACATGTAAAGGTTCTTGGAATCGCTCCACTATGAATTCCATGAAGGCAGGACCCCTGTCCATTCTGTTCCCTTTATCCTTCACGCTACCTCTGTGCCTAGCTTGTAATAGGTTTATTAACGTACCTACCATTGTAATATTTTTTGGTTGTAATTACTTTTATTTAATATCACTGGTAGGTAATCAAAAGTCTTGGATGTCGTTAATCCCTTTGCCTTCTCTTCAGCCTCAGCCAGCAACCCCTCTCTCTAAATCCAGGGCCCTAGAGTCGATCTCATAACCAGCAGAGAACTACAGTTGGGAAATCGAAAGAAGGCTTGAATTATAAAGAAAAAAACCCAACGGGCTTTCCCACCAACCCATGAGATAGACGAGCTACAAATATGTATATTTTAACCTTTTGGCAAAACATTTCTGAAGCAAATTACAACACTTGATTTAATAGCAAGACTCCCAGACACAAAATGTGTCTCAGATAGGCCAGGGATTTGTTGCTTGATTTATAGGAAGTAGTTTTGGTGTAAATGTTTATTACAGTCAAGTTCTCTTTAAAGGTGATATATGGTAGGATTACACATTAGCATGAAAAGTGCTGTCTCCAGATCTCACAAATGGCACCAGGTCAGAGCCTCACGTCTTCCATGGCTGGGAACATGGCTCTCCATCATCTCACCCAGCAGCACTTATGGTTCTTTGTCAACTTTATGTCTCAATTGTCACACCTGCACAGCTCCTGTCAAGCATCAAAAGTTCTCGGTCTGCACCTTTTGGCATTGTAGATGACCTTCTGCTTTTTTGGGTTGTTAATTCTATTCCTTGGAGAGAGCTGAGCAAATGTAGCCAATCGGGAAACCTCAGTTTCCATCCCTGTAAAGTGTGCTTCCGGCCACCACTTGGCCCGCAAGAGCAGGTTCCCTGTTCTATTTTCCTTCTATCTCCAGTGCTAGGCACTTGGTGGATGAGTGAATGATACTGTCTGTGGGAGATCTGGGGTAATGAAGACCTGTATAATTTGTGTTTTTTTTGGACATTCAAAGAAGAAAATTCTATTAAATATCGATGAAACTCTTCTCTCTTTTTTCTTTCTCTTGGCCCCTTTGCCTTCAGAGATGCCCAGCTGATTTAGCTTCTAAACCCTGACACCTCTCTGAGTTCCAAGCTCCTGCCCCATACCTCCTAGGCTGCCCCTCATTGTCTGCTTTTGAGCCCCATCCCTCGTGGATGGGAGTTGGCAAACACAATATAATTATATTGGAAATCACAGGTTCCCAGAAACCGGGGGAATAATTATGCTTAATAGGAATAAAATGAATTCCCAGTTGCCCTCTTTGGGGTGGATGACAGTCCGACCCTATATTTACCTTGTAATGATATGGCAATTACCATCTAATAATTACCCTGCTGCCTGGCACCTGCCCAGCCATTAATTGGTTAATGGCCATCGTGCCATGCAGGGAATTGAGGAATATTCCTGCTTCTTAATTTCCATAACTTAAAAATCCTTAGCAGAATGGGGGAGGCTCTTAGAAGACAGTCACATGGAGAGCTGGAAGGAACAGTGCCACCTGCGAAAGGACTGGGGTTCTTGGCTGAGTGTCTTTTCCCCAGAAAGGCAAATCCAGCCTTCCTAGGAGTGGTGGCAGGTGGAAAATACACAGAGGAGAAGTCCCCTGAACTTCAAATGACTCTCCTCACTTTCATCTTTATGGCAATGGAAGGACCAGAGATGTTGGGGCGAGTTATAATTAAAGACCAAACTAAAGCCCCCTGTACCCCTGAAACATTAATTGAAATCATCTATTCTATTCTATTCTATTCTAATTTCTATTCTATTCTATTTATTCTATTATTCTATTCTATTGAAATCATTTAGTCTATTTATTGAGCACACACAGAAAGCAGTGAACTTCCAGCCTCCTTGCATATTGATCTTGCTCTTTTCTGAACCTCTCCTTGGAGCCTTGACTTGCTAAGCCTGACTTATGTATTCTCATTGTGGTTCCCAGGGTCTCAGTCTTGCCTCAAAAGCATATTGGGAGCTTTCGCAGGGCAACACTTGTGTAAACCATCTTTTATATTCTCTTTATGACAAGGCCAGAGCAGGCACTTAAGATACATGTTAATGAGTAATATTTAGCAAGACAAGAGTGTAGAGGAAAAATTGCATGAACTTCGGGATCAGCTCGACCTGGGTTCAAGTCCCAGGTTTGTCACTAATTAGCTGTGGGATCCTAGATAAATCCCTTGCCTTCTCTAAGATCTGAAATATGGGAATAATAACAGCTAGTACACAGTGCTTCTCCCATAACACACAGCTGACACCAACATGGTTTCTAATATTATAATAGAAATATAATATTCATTAATATCATAATATGTGCTGTGTATTATATTTGCATATTAATGCATATTATGGATGTACATTAAAAAATATATATTTGGAAATGTGTCCGTGTATCTATGTGTATTTGTATGTGTATATATATATATGCATGGAGATACATACACATACATATACACACACACATAACAGGGTATGCACTTTGTTCTTGGTTTTGTGGGAGCAGAGGTAATGGGGGTTGGAATCCTGAGTTACTGTGAGTTAATGTGAGTAACCACATTTTGTGGTTAATTTCTCTCTGAACTGTGAGTAGACCAATAACCCTACTTCAATGCAGAGAATCACTGGAGATCATTCAGATCCCACTGGGAAAAATTACATTGAAAGCGCCGTCCAATACAACTTTCACACATGTTAGTTCATTGAATCCTTGTATTAACTCTACAAGGAGAAAAATATTGTGGAAGTCAGCATGCACTGGGAAATAAGGAGATGATTTTATTATGACTATTTGCAATGGGGAGAATGCTCATTAATGAAGAGTGTCTCAAAGAAAGGGAAGGGGGCATATAATTTCATAGAGGCAAGTAAGCAAGGGAAACTTCGGTGAATCTTACAGGAGTCATGAGCAAGGATGGAGGTAGGTCTTAAACTAAAAATAATAGGAGAGGTTAGGTACCTTGTCCAGCAGCTCATTGCCAGTTTGAAGTGCAGATGCCTCAGAATCCCAGTCTGTCTGGCTTTAAAGCTGGCATCTTATTGCAATCGCGAGGGCCTTTTCTTTTTTTTTTTTTTTAAGTTATTACCATACTCTGATCCACAAATTTATTTTTTTAAATTTCTTTTCAGCGTAACAGAATTCATAGTTTTTGCATCACACCCAGTGCTCCATGCAATGTGTGCCCTCCATAATACCCACCATCTGGCTCCCCCAACCTCCCACCCCTCGCCCCTTCAAAACCCTCAGGTTGATTTTCAGAGTCCATAGTCTCTCATGGTTCATCTCCCCCTCCAATTTCCCTCAACTCCCTTCTCTACATCTCCCCATGTCCTCCGTGTTATTTGTTATGCTCCACAAATAAGTGAAACCATATGATAATTGACTCTCTCTGCTTGACTTATTTCACTCAGCATAATCTCTTCCAGTCCAGTCCATGTTGCTACAAAAGTTGGGTATTCATCCTTTCTGATGGAGGCATAATACTCCATAGTGTATATGGACCACATCTTCCTTAGCCATTCATCCATTGAAGGGCATCTTGGTTCTTTCCACAGTTTGGCAACCGTGGCCATTGCTGCTATAAACATTGGGGTACAGATGGCCCTTCTTTCACCGCATCTGTATCTTTGGGGTAAATACCCAGTAGTGAAATTGCAGGGTCATAGGGAAGCTCTATTTTTAATTTCTTAAGGAATCTCCACACTGTTCTCCAAAGTGGCTGCACCAACTTGCATTCCCACCAACAGTGTACGAGGGTTCCTCTTTCTCCACATCCTCTCCAACACACGTTGTTTCCTGTCTTGCTAATTTTGTGAGGGCCTTTTCTTGATTCATGGATTTATTCAACAAATAGTGATACACTTCTATGTCAGGAACTGTTCTGGGTGCTGGGGAGTGTTCACCAAAGAGACAGCAAGAACCCTGACTTCATGGAGGGTCTGTTAGAGTAGGGTAAGGACACAGCACAACTTGAGTCAATGAAGAAGATGATGGGTTTTAATTTGTGGTGGGGATCAAGCACTACAAAGGAAATAAAACAAGATGATGTGATGAAGAGTGACTCCAAGTGGGGCAGGCTTCTCCGAGGGGTGATGGTTGAGAGAGGGCCATGCACACAGCTCCGGAGTGTGGATATGAACGAAGAACCTTTTAAGAAGAGGAAGCATCAAGTGAAAGGCCAACAGGAATGAACTTGGCTTGTTTGGATAGCAAGCAAAGCACAATGGAGGAAGCCATCAGCAAAGCAACAGAAACCATTGGATGGTGTTAGAGGAGAAAGCTTAGATTGTGAGCATTCGTGCCAGTCCGGCAGAAGGCGTTCCTGCACTCGGGCTAGCCTGTCAGCTATGTGCCCTCCCTTCCCCTGGGCACGCAGCCTGCTGACTGTGAGGCTGAAAAACACAGTTATCCTTTTGTCCACAACCTGGGGATCAGCGGTCAGCCTTCTGCGGCTGAGCCTTTGCCAGCTTTGCTAACCATCTAACTTCCTTATTGCACTGAAATGTCAAAGCATGCTAACCTCTACCATTTATCCTCAGGCCTTCTGCAGTGGCTAGAGCAGGGAGTATGCCCCATCTCCCACCTTAGAGGTGAGGAATCGTAGGGGTCAGAAAGATCCCAAAGCTAGTTAATGATGGAACTTCTACTGGAAGTTGTGGCTACTGGGCTGAGTATCCCTTGTCCCAGCCCCCGCCACTTACTTACCCACTTGGGGCCGCTTACAGACACTTCAGGACTTGCGTGTGCAAGGGTGCCCGGTGAGTTCTAAAGCCATTTAGAATAATAGATGGAACCAGAGGATGGTCGGCATTTAGCGGTCTGCCAGGCCATTGCCTATGAGCTATCAGCTGTGATCTACCTGTGAGCTGTCAGAGCCACTATTATCTGCTATTAGTGTCCTCTATTAGCAACTATTATCACTTGCCAACTATTAGCCACCATTAGCTACTATTATCACCTAGCTCCTATTATCCCTTATTAGCTACTCTTATCAACTATCCACTATTATCCACTATCAGCTTCTATAATCTTCAACCATTATCCAGTATCTTCCATTTGTTATCTGTGATCTACTATCAGCTACTATCTATTATCCACTGTGTTACAATCTATCAGCTACTTTTCATTCTCTGCTATCTATAGTTACCTACCATCTACCAGCTACAATCTATTATTTAACATCCATCAGCTGTCATCTAGCGATCATTCTCCATCTGTTCTTTCTACCTATGCTCATAAACAATAATTAATATCCATTAGAAATCTCAAGCCAGAACTTTGCTTATAGATGTCTTTCTGGGGCGAGAGCCTCTGGTCCACCATTGAAGTTTTGAGTGGCACTGTCCATGGTGGGTCCTGTGTACTCACAGCCAGGAGACCATAGACCCTCTCTTCTCTGTCCAGCATCCCTGGCTCATGCATCCATCGGGCTCCTAACTACCCCATCACATATCCGGGGAGTGAGGGGAGTCTTTGACTACAGGAGTCAGAGGTCCACTTACAGGACCGGAAGAGAGACATAACTTTAATGATGCACACTCAGTCTGACTTCTTAAAGCCCAGACAAGGTAGAATGTCCACTCCCATAGGACTAAGAATTCCGAACCATGCCTGTGGACAAGACAGATGAAAGTGGTCTGACTCAGCTGCCCCCCATCCCCAAGCACATGCATGACACAGGTGTCCCCAAACAGACGTCAGTATAGGCTTGGGAGCATGTGCTGAGAGGCCATGTGAAAGTGAGGAATGCTGGATGCACATGGACAAGAACAGCTCTGCCTTTCTGAGGAGGCCGACGGCCTGGAGGCCGGTCAGGTGGAGGACTTTTACCTGGGGGCCTGGACGCTGCTGGCTGCAGGGTCCCTGTCTCTGGAGGCAGACGGTGGCATGGAAGATTCTGGACATGTGGTCATGTTGTTTGGGTTAAAGTCCTTGTTCCAACTACTAGTGTATGACTTTGAGAGAGTCATTTCCCCGCAGCAGTTCCTGAAGGAGACATGCACACAAGTGAAACGGGTTGCCGGGAGAACCATTCGAAGGGACGGAGAGGCAGTGGCAGGCTGGAGCTTAACAGCTCAGGAGGAACCCCTCTGGAGGTGGAGGAGGCTGGGTAAAGATTCATCAAGTGTCACAGCTGGGATGGTCATTAGAAAGCATCCAGAATGGGTTCTTCCAAATTGTGGGTCGTGACCCCTTAGGGGAGTGCAATCAAATTAATTAATAGACTGTGACCAGCATTAACAAAAATAGAATAAAATAGCAAAACAGTAAAGCACATCACATAGAGTATGGATAGGCTTTGTTTTATGGAAAGATAATATTTATAGGTGAACTGGGTCCTAAGAGAAAATGTAATTCTTCCCGTGAGTTGTGGTAAAATAAGTTTGAAAACCATCGACCTGGTCCAGTTTTCCAATTTGGAAATCAAGGCTCGGAGAAGTTAAGTGCCAAAAGCCAGGGCAAGAATATGCCACCACTGGAAAAGGATGATGGCTTAGCCAGGAATAGGGTCGGTCTTCTCCATGCCTCTCTAGGGGAAGGGGCCCTTTGAGTGTGTTGAGGTGGGGACTCCCATGTTGGAAGAGGGGAGGAAGAGATCAAAGGGATTTCTAAACAGTGATCAGAGGTACCAGGATTGCTGTGACTGATGTAATAGTGAAATGGGAGGTATTCTTGCTTCTGGGGCAGCACTGTGCTTTACCCAAGGCTCCAGGTAATGAGTCCACCACAGCCCAGGCCTGGCCCCAAGGGAGATGTTCATCTATTAGCATCCATGGCCAGCCTTCAGGACCAGCTACGGATCTGGAGTTAGACAGACCTGGGGTTCAAGTCCTGCACGCCCACTTACAGTCCAGGTCAGACATGCCATGTCAAGTTTGTAAGTCTCAGTTTCTCCATGTGTAAATGGAAATGCCTACCTTGGGAATTTTGTTTTTGTTTTTGTTTTTTTTTAAAATAAGAATTAAAAAAATAATCAAAAGGAAAGAGTTTGGCATTTGAAAGTATTTAATAAATGCAGGCACCTGCCCCTTCCCTTACACCTCCAGCCCCAGGGCTTTTGGTTTGCAGAGGCTTCCGTATTCCTCGACTATCAGTTTCAGCCAGCAAAGACAGTTCTCAGACATAGGTCAGTAAATGCATTTAGTATTTACATTTATGCAGGCAAAGAGGCCAGTGTCTTTCACCAACATGGTGATGGCATAAGAGATCCCAGCAGACAGACAGATCCGGAAGCCACCTTCTTCCAGAAATCTCGGGTGCCCTTGAGACCTCTAGCAATGGACACCCTTGGGCCAGCCTCTGAGAAGTTTTGACGCTGGGCAATGTGGAGGCGGGTGTGGGGTGGCTGGTGTTCCTCTTCCCTCCCTCCTCAACTTAGCTTGTATTTAAAACCACTGACCAGGCAGAGGCACTTCCTTTCTTGTCCCATGGACCTAAAATGAATCTAGCCAGGAGGCCCATTAATGAGCAATGTGATCTAAACCTGGAAGGGCTCGCATACTCTGGGTAAAAATATTGTTTTTTCCACATTTTAAAAAAGTGCTTCTATTATCCCCCTCCAGATAAATTCCGGCTGTTTACTCACAGTTTTCTCTAGGAGAAAAGCATATGCATTCCCTGGGGGCATCTTTCTTGCTTGATAATCTCATAACCAGATTGTAGACGCGTATATATCAAGACGCTTGTTACGAGGCCCCTTCTCTCTCTCAGGTGTGAAGATAGAGAGAAGAGGATGAGCTCCACGTACTCAGAAGACAGGCAGCCCCGGTCTTTGCTTTTCGAACAGGCCAGTTCCCGCGTGAGTTCCCTGCCTGTTTGGATGATGCTGTTCTTTCCACAGGGACCATGACTGGCCTGAGGGCCTAACCCTTGAAGAACCAGGCCAGGCACAAGCCCTGGGTCCTCCTCCTTGTACTCATGGGACGGGCTGCAGGCAGAGATAAATGGGGGCTGAGGGTCTTCTGGGTAGGCCTGGATTTTGTATAAGTTGTCCTGCTGTCCTTCAAATACGTTAGCTTTTGCCTTGTTTTCTGGCTGGAAGTTGTGGGGACTACAGCCTACCTGTCCTCTTGCCAAATCCACTTCCCAGTCTCACCTCCGTCAGCGGGCGCTCTCCAGAAGAGATTCCTTTCTCTGGGAAGCCCTGGCTGGTTTTGGCCAATGCGGTAGGCTACTGAAATGCAATCCAAGTCTGTGTTTCATCCATCCGAGGAGGAGCCCAGCTAGGCCTCTGTGGGTGTGACTTCTCAAAGCACAGCCTCCCTGCTGGTAGGGATTGACAGAGTTCTGCTCCTTCGTCCCTTCCTCCTAATCTTTATTGGGTATAATTCACATACCATAAAATTCACTCATCTTGAGTGTACAATTCAATGATTTTTAGTATATTTACAGGGAGGCACTGCTACATTCCAATCTGACTTTAGAACATTTATGTTACCTCGTAAAAGTAACCTGTCCTGGCAGCCATCCACCGCCCGCCTCCCCCGCTCCTGGCTCTGAGCCAGCGCTGCTCTACTTTCTGCTGTCAGGGATTCGCCTTATTCTGGACCTTTCATTTAGGTAGGATCCCACAATATGGGGTCCTTTGTGACTGGCTTCTTTGACTTCAGCAGAATATTTTTGAGCTTTATCCATATTGTGACATGTATCCATACTTTGTTCCTTATGATTTATGATTATCCTTATTTATTTTGTTTACCCACGCACAAGTTGATGAACACTTGAGTTATTCCTACTTTCTGGCTGTTAGGAATAAAGGTGCTATAAATATTCACATGCAAGTCTTTGTGGAGACATATGCTTTCATTTCTCCTGGGTAGATACGTAGGAATGGAATGACCTGGTCATGTATTTATATACTCTGTGTAAAACATTTTAAGAAAGTGCCAGGCTGTTTTCCAAAGTGGCTGCACCATTATACATTTCTATCAGTCACCCATGGGCTTTCTAGTTTCTCCATATCCTCACTGAAACTTGTTCCTGTGTGTCTTTTTGATTATAGACATCTCAGTGGGTATAAAGTGGTATGTCATTGTGGTATTCATTTGCATTTCCCTAATTGCTAATGATGTTGAACATCCTTATACTTATCCACCATTCCTCTGTCTTCTTTGGTGAAATGCCGATCTTTTGTGCATTTTTATATTGCATTATTTGTCTTACTACTGAGAGGGAATAATTCTTTGTATATTCTGGTGTATTAGTTTTATACTGCTGCTGTAACAAATTACCTCAAGTGTATCATTTTATTCTTCTGTAGGTCAGAAGTTTGACACAGGTTTCACTGAGCTAAAATCAAAGGGTTGGCCGACTCTAGGGGAGAGTCTGTTTCCTTACTTTTCCACCTTTAGAGGTATCTGCATTTCTTGAATTGTGGCCTCTGTCCTCTATCTTTAGAGCCAGAAATGTGTTGTGCCTTTGACCCCTTTTCATTGTCCCACCTTTTTCTGACTACAACCTAGAAGTACTCTCAGAGAGTACTTCTTTTAAGGAATTCTTGTGATTAGATTGAAGTCATCTGCATAATTCAGGGTAATCTCCCCATCTCAAGATCCTTAACCTTAATCACATCTGCAGAGTTCCTTTTGTATATATATGTATGTATATGTATATATATGTATGTATAAGGTAATACATACACAAGTTGTAGCAATTAGGACACAGACCTCTCTGGGGTGGGGGTGGGGTCATTCTGCCTGCCAGGTAGGGACACAGGCCCCCTGACAGATACATGATTTGTAAATGTATTTGCATATTTTCTTCCAACCTGTGGCTTATCTTTTTATTTTTTTGGTGTCTGAAGAAAAAGTGTTTTTAATTTTGGTGAAGTCTCGTTTATTAATTTTCTCTTATTATTTGTGCTTTTGGTGTCCTATCTAGCTTAACTCAAGGTCACACAGATTTACTTCTATGGTTTCTTCCAGAAGTCTTATAGTTTCATTTCTTACCTTTAATCTGTGATTGATTTTGACTTAATTTTTGTGTTAGGGTGTGATTTAAGGGTACAGACTCATTCATTTACACCTGGATATCCATTTGTCCCAGCACCACAAGAGTCAAAGAGACTCTTCTTTTCCCCATTGAATTCTCTTGGCACCATTGCCAAAAACAATTGACTGTTAGTATAGAGGTTTATTTTTGGACTCCGTTCTATCCCACAGATATATGTGCCTATCTTTTTGTTTTGTTTTGTTTTAAGATCTTATTTATCTATTTATTTGAGAGAGAGAGAGAAACAGCGTGAAAGGGGAGAGGATCAGAGGGAGAAGCAGACTCCCTGCTGAGCTGGGAGCTTAATGTGGGACTCCATCCTGGGACTCCCGGATCAGGACCCGAGCTGAAGGCAGTTACTTGACCAACTGAGCCTCCCAGGAGCCCCTATATGCCTATCTTTATGTCTGTTCCACACTGTCTTTATTAGTAGCCATGTGAGTTTTGAAACTGGTAAGTGTGAATCCTCCAACTTTGTTCCTCTTTTCGAGATTGATTTGGCTACTCTGGGTCCTTTGGATTTCCATTAAATTTGATGCATCGTCTCCCTGGTTCCCGTGTCTGTCACCCACAGAGAACACTTTTGGATGTATCCATCTTGTCCCTCACCCAGTACATTAAAGGTTCCCAGGGAATGGGACTCTATTCTGGTGTTCCCTGTAAATCTCCAGGGAAGATGCTCTGAAGCCCAGCAGTTGTGTTTGTCACCTGGCAAAGCAGAGCTCCGTTTAGGAGATGAGCAAGGGGCACCTCAGGCCCAAGAGCTTAAGGCTTAAATACCTCATTATGGTTTCCTCTTTCCCACCTGAGACGGAGGGCCTCTACTCTCACCGTCTATCCCTTTGGTTTATTTTGCACTCGAAATTCTGCATGCCATCAGGAGTGTTTGGGCTGGATTCAATCACCCATGTATTCCTCATATGTCAAATGTCTGCTCAGTGCCTGGGATACATCTTTAATAAGTAAAAACATATTTTCGTGAAGCCAGTTATAGGCAGTCTTCTGTACAGGTAACTAAACTTAATCCTAAGAGACCCTGTAGCCCATGCATCTATTTGCTTTAGGCCATGGTCTACTAGGCAAGACTAGCGAATTTGCCTTTGAGGCTAGAACAGGGTCTGCCCATTCCTGTCCCCAGGCAACCAGCCCTGGCCTCAATGCTCTACTCTTCTGTAGCCTTCCATGGGCTATACTTTGGGGCAGTTGGAAACCTCAGACTGTGTTGAGGAAGACCCTCTAAGTGTTCTGGCCTACAGCTTCATTTGAGCCAGGGGATTGATGAGTCCTATTCCCAGACAGACGATACATAACAGGTGTACTTGGGAGACACCTGGGGGATAGTCTTCTCCTGTGGTCCTAATCTGTCTTCTGCTGGATTTCTTACTTCCTACCTCCACTTGCAGGAAATTGAGCTTGAAGTAGAGAACGTGGCTTTTTGGACTCTGTAAGGCAGAATTATTAATTGCCAGACTCCTGGGGAATGTATGTTGCAGACCACAAGCTAAAAAGGGCCGCTCTTAGCAACCCTGTTATCTTCTCTTGAAGCTATTTGCAGGTGGACTAGTTTTAGGTCATACCAAAATCTTCAAAAGGTAGTCTTCACCCTCTGACATCTTGAATTCCCGTGAACAAATTCTGGGATACAGAAATCTTTGGGAATATATGGTTTGAGTCTTTTTAAAAAAGGTCATAGTTTAATTAGTGGTTTTGCTACCCAAGAGCAAGCTCCTGGCCCAGGATAGAGGCACCTTCACTGGCCACCCCTTTGCTTCCTTGGCTCAGTCAATCCATACAACACACCACCACTAGTGTCTCTTTTTATGTGTAGTGCAAGTGACAAAAAACCCAAGTTGAACCAGCTCGAACAATATAGAAAAATGATTGCTTACAAATCTGTGAAGTCCAGAGGTGATGGGAGACTTAAGGCATGGTTTAATCTGGGTGATCACTATGATTTATGCCTTAGACTTTTCCATTTCTCTGATCCACCAGCCATGGTGTTGGCTTCCCTACAAGCCAAAATTCCTATAAGGTTCCAAGACAGCTGTGGTTCTCTTAAGGTGTCATAGGCCTTCTGCCAGGAGAGCTTTAAAAACTAATGATGACTGAATCCTATTCCCAGAGATTCTGATTTAATTGGTCTAGGGGTGTGCTGCCAAAGTTGAGAATCAAGACTAATCTTAGAAGTGGAAAAAAAAATTTAAGAAGTGAAATTCTAAGGGAATTTATCCTGAAAGGTAAAATCAAAATAGTTTGGGATTTACCTATATCACAGAATCTAAGAAGCCATTGACAGAAAGATGCACCCTTATGTTATGTACCATTGACAAAGAAAATGTGCTGCCATTTGAACTACAATCCTCCCATTGTCATCTGTGTCCTGATTTTAGAGGTAAAATGTGAAAATAAAAGCGTGTGTCTGAATCTATGAAATAAGGTGTGTATCTAAAGGAGAACTACCTTTCAAAGTGGTCATCTTGGATGGAGCGAGTTTATACAGATTCCTTTGAAGTTACTTCATTCAGAACACCTGTGGAATGTTTTTTCTTTGCCTTCAGAATCCATTTTCTATTTATACCAGAAAATCATAGCGTGTTGGAGCTGGTTGGGACTTTAGAGGCCATCCTGACCAACCCCTGGATCGATTTAATTATAGTTGCACCTTGTTTTAGACTAAATGGTATTTCCCAGCTTTAATCTCCCACTCTGTTCACTGCGCTTGGCTCTGGATAGCTTTGGGCTGTTTCCAACACGCAAATCCACCTTCCTAGGATGAAGATTTGCCACCAATGAAGTTATTTAAAGTAACGTGTAACACATTCTTCCAGCAGTTCTAGGATGGGAACTGAGTAATGGGGTAAGTAATGGAATCACGTTTGGAACAAGCCCCAGGTCTCACTTTGATGCTTATGTTATATCAGGTCAAAATCAGTCACATGGCCAAGCTTCATTCCTGAAACTGAAGATGCTAAGGATGGGACTTGAGGACAGTCCAAATGATGCATAGCCCACATTCACTGGTTCTTCTTCAAAGGTAGGTCACCCTGTAGTAACTAGAGGGGAAAACCTCCAATAAAGGCTAAGCTCATGGATGTGAGGTAGCTTGCTACCCCAACCTCAGGGAACCAGCAAGGATTTCTTTTTCTGTTTCGCAGATGGAGGAATTAAGACCCAGAGAGAGTAGGTGGCTGGGCCAAGGTCACAGTAAATTGAACTTGAGCCCAAGGCAGCAGGAGGGCTCTCACCTCCCAGACAAGGGCTCTCCCAGCCAGCCTGTGCTACCTCGTCTCTTCTTAATGTCTCATAGTATCTGTGAAGCTCAGGGTTTGGGGAGGTGCCGTGGCCAGAAACCAGGCAGCAGGCCAAGGAAGCGTACCGCCCAGCCTATCCATGCTGATGGGGACAGCGCCAGTCCAGACTACCCACCCAGGGTGATTGGTGAACTCAGGCCCTGCCCTGGGGGCTCCAGGCAGCCATTCAAACCACACATTCTTTTCCATTTATAGAACTTGGACTTGGTAGGTTAGGGGGTGCTGAGGCAGTGATTTATGCAAATCTACCACCTAAGGAAAATGGGGGGTGGGAGGGTGAGGTGTCTTTCATGAAAACCTTTCATGATAGTGTAGAAAGGGGGAGAAGAGATCTCTGAGAGGCAACAGTGGTTGGGCTTGACACCCTCCTCTCATCCCTCTGCGTCCAACACCAGTGCAGTGTTGAGTCCAGCAAACACATCCCTTCTCCCACTCAGACTAGCTCCTATACCCTCAGCAACTCCATCCACATCATCTACATTATCCCCATCCTTTTATCATCACACGGAGGCATATTATCTTCAAGTGTGGACTTAGGCACCCTGACGTGCATTTCCAAGAAGCAAGGTCATGTCCTTCTTCCCTCTCTAGGGCCCCTGCTTTGAGTGGTGTTGGTTCAGGACTGTGGTTTTCGAAGTGTAGTCCCCAGAAGGGCAGTATCAGCATCAGCTGGGAATGTGTTAGAAATGCAGGTTCTCAGGGCCCCCAGACCTCCTGCATAATAAATTATTGGGGCAAGGCCCAGGAATCTGTATTTTACCAAGTTCTTTGGTTGGTTCAGCACAAGCTAATTGGCACTAGTATTTCTTTAGGCCTGGCTAGACTTTAGAACCACCTGATGAGTTTAAAAAAAAAAAAAACCTGCTAGTGATCCTCTTACCATGATTACCTCCAGATCTCTGGGCTGGCTTGGGCAAATGTACTTTTAAAATGCTTTGCCAGTGATTTTGATGCAAATGAAGGGTGAAGCTGAGGGAACTAGTCTGACAACTTACAGGTTAGAGACAGATGCGAGGAGGAAAGTGGCTTGTTGGGCTCCCACAGCAGGTGCGAGCAGCCTACCGCAGAGCCCCTGGCCCTTCCTCTGAAGTTGTGGTTTCCAGGCATATGGGGAGCTCTGTGGTTCCTAGAATGCACTCCCACGTGTGAGTGCACCCCTGGAAGCCCCTGGTCCACCTTTAAGGATTTCCCCAGAGCAGACAGCCGCATCTATGTGTCCCGTCAGGGAGCACCCACCTGCCTTTGCTGTCAACACGGGGCCTGTTTTTCTGGACCATGTGCTCTTCAGCCCTGCCTGCCTGTAGGTGGAAAGCACCCTGAAGAAGGGGACGGTTCCTGCTGGGACAGCACTCTGCTTCCTGGCTTCCCTGAGCCCACACATGAGGTCCTGGGAAGTGGGGCCCTACTGGGGATGTGCATTAGCAATTCATTTCTAAGTTCCCCAGGGCCAGAGCTTCTTCGTCTTAGGGTTAAGTCTGGGTCGACTCCATTTCTCTGATGGAGGCTCTGAGGCTGGGAGAGGTCCTCGTCTGCCCTCAGGATGCTGCAGGCCTCGCAGTCTCACTCTTCCCCAATACCACCTGTCTCAGCTGACTTGCCACAGGGACAGCAGAGGGAAGGGGGACTGAACTGGAAAATGGGAAATACGGGTTTCTGGAAAGCAACTCTCTCAAGTGACTGAAGTTAGTCCCCAAAGTCAAAGTGCTTCCAAATTGTTTCTGTTCAAATCTAAAATAGGTCATAGAATTGTTGCTTATCCCCCCGCTCACACACACACAATAGCTGATTAAGCTTCTTCATTATGTTGACTTTCCTCTACTGTCAAGATGGGTTCTCTGCGCTTGCTCAGGGAACAGGATGGTGGTTTGCGGGCATGGTAAATGGCAGGGGATGCCAACACAGGATTCAGTGTTTGCTGTGAGTCATTCAGCCAATGAGTAATGAGGACCTAAGTGTGTGTGTGTGTGTGTGGCCACCCAGGGGGCAGTTACTTGGTCTGTCCACCTGCTCTTCAGTAATGTTTGGTGCCTGTGCCATAAAGGCAGCTGGTTTCCTGGCACCCACTGCCTGGCAGATGGACCTTGACCTTTGTAGCAACTAGCACGGTGTTAGGTAAACAAGAACCTCTGCCCCTTGCTTGGTCCTGCTCCTGCTGCCAGTGACTTCTATTTTTGACAGGCTTGGGCTGGGGAGGCTGGGAGAGTTCACAGGTGGGGGCAGAAGAGAGGGCACCTGCTGAATTGGGGCGAGAGGCAGATGGTGGCCCGGAGCATGGCCTCTCACCCCAGCCAGCTTTGGTCTGTCCGCAGGAAGCAAGGAGCCTCCTCAGCCCCTACCAAGCAGTTCTGAGGATGCACTGGGGTGGGGGGAGGGGGCTGAGGCCATCAGGAGAAAGGGACAAGACAGGCAGGTCAGTTCCTCAGCCCCATCCTTGATCTTGAGGCTGTGAGAAGTCCGAGCCAGATGTCCCCTGATGGCGGGGCCCAGCTACTCGCAGGAGGGCCAGGCCCAATCCCAGGCCCCTATTAGTCTGATGGATGGTTCTAGTGCTGCTCATGTGGTTAGGGCAGGCCACAGCTTGGGGGGGGTGGGAGCTCAGAGACCAGCCAATACAGGCCCTGCTGTAATCACATTTGCCTGTACACAGAAGGGGTCCAGATTACCCACCCAGAAGCCCTGAGGACATTAGGTTACAGTCATTGAGAAATATTTTTTGTATCAAGCTTTTCTTACCTTATTATTATTTTAAACAATTGGTTTACTGCCCAGGGCACACACAGAAAGGAACAGCTCTAAGAATGGATTATGGAAGAATAGCCAAGGCAGACCACCTTCCCAGGGTGGGCCCAGATCTGCAGGTGGGAGGGGGGCACCCGATGCTTCCTGGTTGATAAACCAGTGAGACCCTTCCATCGCCTAAGTCTGAATGGCCACTACTTTTTTAAAATATGCTTTCTTTTAGAGAGTTTTAGTTTTATCAAATTTGTGGAACAGTATAGAGAGCGCCCTTATATCCCACATCCAGTTTCTCTTCTTATTAATCTTCTACATTAGTTACTTGTCACAGTTACTGTACCAATACCGATACATTGTTGTTAACCAAAAGCCATATTTTACTCAGATTTCCTTAGTGTTTTATCCAATGTCCTTTTTCTATACAGGATCCCCTTCCTCCCAGTCCCTGGCAACCACTAACCTATTTTCTCTCTCCATGGGTTTGCCTGTTGTGGACATTTCAGATAAATGGAATCTTACAAGATGTGGTCTCTTGTGTCTTGAGCCGGCCACTCATACACGTGCTTTAATGGCTTTAACTCTCGTCCTTAGATTGGAAACAGGATTTTAGGGAAAACCAATTCCAGGGACAGAGGCAAGAGTTACCTGTGGAATTCTCACTACAAATCCAGTTGTTTTGGTTCTAAAGCCTGGGCGTGTTCTGTTTGTCATCTATGCAAGCATTCACTCACCCGGTATTTATTCAGGTCCCCTAGGTGCTCGGTGCTGGGATTCAAAGAAGAATGAACCCCACCTTGGTCCAAACTGTTGTCATCTGACCACATTAGCGTCCTATCTTTCTAACTGATCTGCTTCTGCCCTTGCTGGTCTATAATCTAGATGCGGCCTAACCAGCCAGGAAGGTCAGGTCATATCTCAACACTCTGCTTTTTTATTTTACCCAGTGTGTGAACCAAGGCCCTAACAATGGCTGCAAAGTTCCCTGTTAACCCTCTGACTTTGTCTCCTACTGTTGTCTCCCTTGCTCACTCTGATTTAGGTATACTGGCCTCTATACCTTGTTCACGCACGGCCAGGCATACCCCCAACACAGGACCTTCCCTACTTGCCATTCCCTTCTGCCTGGAGCCTTCTTACTGCAAGTATTTCACCAGCTTCAGATCTTTGTGCAAATAGCTTTTCCGAAAGGCCTTGCCTGACCACCTCATTTACAGTACCCATCTTCTCTTGTGTTCTTTATTCTTCCCTGCTTTATTTTTTTCTGTTGCACTTTTTGCTGTCTGGTATGCTGTATGTTTTGTTTTTCTGCTTGTTATTTCTCTCTTCCCATTAGAGCATAAACTCTATGAGGGAAGGGATTTTTTTTTTTCTTTTTGGTCTGTTCTACTTAGTGCTGTACCTCTTGGTGCTGTGTTTAAAACCATAAATATGTTTGGCATGTATTATACGCTCAACAGATTTTTGTTATATGAGTCATAAATTTTTCACTCTCAGTCCCTTACCTCTTCTACTCAGAAACCTCCTAGGGTTCAGCTCTCTACTACTCTGAATGTGAGGGAATGATACAAGGAGGAGACTTGTTCTGTTGGACCCCTAAAAGATAGAACTGATACCATTTGGGAGGGAGGAAGTTCAGGAAGACAGATACTATCCTCTGTTCATCCATTCGTTCATTTGTTATTGAGTGAGTTCATCTTTGTTAAGTGAGGCCTACATAAAAGATTGCCAAATAAAATGAAAAACAACTTGTTCATCTGTCTAGTGAATATTTATTGAATGCCTATTAATTTACGGTTATCGTGCTGGGTATTGAAGATATAACAGTGAATGAAAAACATGCAGCCTCTGCCTTTATGAAGTTTATAGTGAGGTGTGGGAGACAGACATTGAACAAATTATGACGCAGATAACTTTGAAATTATAGTCTGTAGTATGTACTCTGAAGGCATAGAGAGTTATGAAAAGCTTATAAATAGGGACATTGACCTAGTCTGGGATTTAGGGAAGATAAGGAAGAGCCTTCTTACAATCTGAACGTCTGAAGTTAAAATAGGCTGCTTTGCAACTGACATTCCTTTGACTGAGGGTTTAAGTGGAGGCTGGAAGACTCTGGATGAGGGTGTTGTAAAGTGCTTTAAGCACTGGGTAGGGTGGAGCGGAAGCTTCTTATTTCCAAAATCTAGGAATTCAGTTGAATTTTTGGTTGAACATAAAAGAGGCAGTATCAAGTTCCCTCTTGGAAGAGAAGTAGTTTCATCAATATAGCCCAAGTGATCCTCCATAGTGGTCTGGTGTCCCATTTTAGTTAAGTATACAGGGTCCAGGATGCAGACTATCAATGCAACAAGATGTTGTAGAGACTTACGAATGCCAGTTCCTAATAATAATGCTCCTTTATCTCTGTGCTGCTGGCTAATTCGCTGCTGTGCTGTCCTACCCTTATATCATTTGAAACTAACCACGATCGTTGTGAACCAGGTTGTTCAGAAATTGTTATCCAAACTTTATAGAAGGGGAATTAAGACTCAGAGAAGGTGAGATGCTGAACTTCATAAACCATGATCTTCAGATTAAAAAAAAAAAGACTATGTTTTCTTCTACATATGGGTTCTCTATTGCCCAAATAATGCTGTGCAACAAATCAACCTCAGACTCAGTGTCTTAACACAGTGGTCACTTATTATCAGTCATGCTTCTGCAGATCAGCTGAGATATGGCTCATCTAGAATGGGCTTGGCTGGATGGTTTCACTTCAGATCTTCAGATCTATGGGTAACTGGGGCAGCTCCTGGAGTTTGTGGCAGCTTTGGTAGCTCTGGTGCACGTGGCTCTTATTTTCCTCCTGGTACCATAGGCTATCCAGGGCATGTTCTTTTTATAATGAAGTGAGAGGTGTAAAGCCTCTTAAGACTTAGGCTTAGAACTGTCCCACTATTACTTCTGCCTCATTATATGCCCAAAGAAACCCACATATGTAAACCCAAAGTCAAAGGAGGACTGGAAAATATACTCCACTCCTTTACTGGGAAGAATTGCAAAACACATGGAAAAGGGTATGTAGATACTGAGAGGGGTCAAAGATTGGGGCAAAAAAATGTAACCCACCACATTCCATTTGTTCATTTGTTTATTAGTGTACTTATTCATCCAGGTCCAAACAATGCACCCGGCATTCTGCAAGCTGTTGAGGATACAAAGGTGTACAATACAGTCTTTATAAAGAGACAGTTTCAGTAGAGCATGAGATGTACTATGAGAGAGACAAGCACAGAGAATCTTGGGACCACAGGCTTTCAAAACAAACAAACAAAAAATTGAGTGAGTCATAGTCTCCAATGAGAATCCAAGAGATGAATCAACAAGAAAACTAAACCATAGCTGAAATATTCTAGACTTAACTCCACTCATATTTCAACCAGTGAAACCAGTTAGTTGTTTTGTTAACTTCTGTTTTGTTAAAGCAAAAGACCCTTGAAAAGCTGTATTCACTCTAAAGCAAAGTGTTGGAAGAGAGATCAGAGGCACGTCACTTGTGCAAATACCATTTAGCTATGGATTTTAGAGGGAAGACTGTATCTGGCAAGTGGCAATGAATAAATAGGAGATGTGGGACAGTTCCTGGGGGCTGTGGAATAACAGCATAATAACAATACATATTACTGTTTATTGAGCTCTTTGTGCCAGTTTGATGCTAAATGCTTTTCATGTGGTAATTACTATTAATAACCCCATTTTAGAGGTGATAGAGTGAGGTTTGGAGCAGACAGCAAGGTGATCCAATTCCCTGCCTGAATGGTGAGCAGGAAAAGGATGACCAGCTGTATGGCTTCCCAGGTCAGCACCACGGACAGCAGACTTATTGGCAGGCAGAGCCCTGGGTAAGATTCTGTGGGATGAAATCAGAAATGTTTTTCAGTGTAATATACCCACCCTTCCTCCTAGAATGGGGTCTAGTAACCAGGGGACACTTTTTTGCTAAAGACCTCATAGTATGTATGTGTTGGGTGGGTGGGGGGACACCTTGAAATATAAAAGTCTGATGACAGGATCTGGGAAAGGGTTAACATCCTTTTGTGAAATAAAGCAGCAGTGAGAGAGTTGGATTAAGGAGCAAGAAAGTATAGAGGTAGTCAGAATGGAGGGGTTCCAAGTGGGGACAAAGAAGAGAGGAAGTTGGGGTAAAGAGAGAGAACTAAGAGAATGTTAGAAGAATTTTCAAAGGGGTGTGTGAAGTAAATCTTCATCTTCCCTACCAAATGTTCAGTAAGTCCCACACCATTGATTATGTGCAGCTGGACTTATTTGAGAGCTTGAAGAGGAGGTGAAGGGGACAGTGAGGTCTGTGTTCCACATACGAATACCTGCAAATTAAAATGAACTGGTGGAGAGTTTTTTCTTGGCTGTGGTAGTGGAGAATTTCTAGGGTGTTGTCCCCTGTGCTTCAGCTTCATCTCTCTGATCAGCTTATTGTCCTTTGGAGGGCAGGCATAGTGCCTCCTCTGCCTCCCTCCCTCCTATGGATGGTACCTCAGTGTACATACATCACACACTCAGAATATACTGAAGAGTTGATTCGTTCCCTCTGGCTAAGACCCATTCAGAAAAGAAGCATGAATTTTTCTCTGTCTGCAGCAATCAGAGTTCTCAGGGGTTCCAGGTCACTTAAAATTTTAAATATTCCTTCCCCATGTCACCATAAATGTACCTCAGCTGGTTGGACCATGCAGCTAAATTTCAGGATTAGAAAATACAGTTCTAGAATCCATGCTGCTAGGATCAATACAGGCATGTACTAAGAGCCAGAAATGACCTGCTTGTCCTAGGTCATAAGCAAAGTCCCAACTTACCAGCAATGTGATCTAGCAAGGGCAACACAGGATGCACGGGGGAAGTTTGAATGTTGGTCCCACCTCCCATTCCCCTGGGACAACTTCTCTTTTATCTTAATAGGGAGCAACCATTGGAGAAGCATCTCTTACTCAGGCCAGGACGTGTATTCCAGAACTTGGAGGTGATGTGGTAGTGACGGCATGTGTTTTCAGAGTCAGGTGTTGAAACTTAATTGTTGTCCCACAGAAACTACTACGGGTAATGACTGATGGTAGTTGAAAAATACATTGGCTTTTTTGTTGGTAAAATGATTTTTGTAGTTTGTCTAGTAACCTGGTCATGAACTGCAATAGACAACTTGCAAAATTATTGGCTTTAGAGTTTGACACACCCGAACTTGACTCTCGACTTCACGGTGTTCCTGCTTTGTCATCTTGGGCATGTCGTGTTATCTCTCTGAGGCTCCATTTCCCCCTTTATAAATGGGGGATATTGCTAGGTACTGGCACTTACTGAATTAGTTAGCATTGATGAGTTTCAAACTGAAGTCTTCAAGATGTCAGGAAGAAGGTTTCAACAGAAGTCACCAAATCTCAGTGGCCTAACACAATGAGGTTTTATTTCTCACTCATATCAGTAGTGGGGTTTGGCACCCTGTAGTCATTTAGGGACCCCAGATCCTTCCATTTAGTGGATGTAGGTCCCTAGAGCCTGGGAGACTTCCATTGGATCCTCTGCATCAGGCAGACAGACATGAAGGAGGAGAGAGGGCACGGAGGATGGAACAGGAGGCTTTTTATGGGCCAGATTAGGAGGTGGTGTACGTGATACCCATCCATGTTGCATTGTCCCATGGCTGCAGCTAATATAAGGAAAGCTGAGGGAAGACTAGCTAGGAGTCCAAGAGGAAAGGGTTACTGATTTGGTGAACTACCAGCCAGTGTCTACCACTCCCACCTTGTAAGATTCTAATGAGGTAAGGATGTAATGAAAGAAAAAAAATAATGCAGGTGGAATGCCTCGATCCCGTCTAGCACAGAGCAGAGCTTAATACATGTTCGTCCTCATAACATTATTTACACAGGAAAGTGGATTTTGAATTCCAAACAAGCAACTTAGCGAGCACTTCCAAGTCTCCATGCATTTGTTCCGTGCCGGCTGCCTTGTCTTTTGTCCTTGGCACCCCAGGAATTCTGATTACTAGGCCACCAGGGGTTAACCTACCCTGGCTTCCACTGCCTCTCGACAGCTGGGTAGCTTTCCAAGGGCCTTCATCACTCTCTTTCAGTGCAGTAAATACATCTGGCATTCCCTATTCTGGAAATACAAGCAACTAGTCAATTGAAAAAGGCGTCTGCTGATGGGAGCATGACAAGCAATATCCATGACCGCTTGTAATCTCCTTCAGACGTCTGCTCACTCCCACCCAGCCCCACGGAACACCGAGGGGCTCCTATTATCTCCGCAGCCTTCTGTCACCAAAAATGCAGATGAACCCTGACCTGATATTCCACTCAACATGCCCTCTGAGCAAAGGGTCTTCTTTGAGTGTTTACCCTGCCAGAATAAGCAGATGAGTGGGCCACGGGGAGCAGCTTTCAGGAGGCAGGCAGCTGCAACACGGAGGAAGAGAGCAGGGGTTTTTGGGGTTGGGGGATTAGAAATCTCATATCTGCAACTCACGAGCTCCAGGGCCTCAGAAAAGTCACTTTGCCTCTCTTGCCTCAGTTTCCTCCTTGGCGTAATGAGGATGAGCACAATGCTTGTTTTATCTATGTCACAGGAGGTGTTGGGGCTCAAAAGATGTATCTAAAGTGTGCCTATACCTACATTCCTGATCAAAAATTACCTAATGGGACTAGAGGGTATTATGCTTAGCAAAATAAGTCAGTCGGAGAAAGACAACTATCATATGATCGCCCTGATATGAGGAAGTGGAGATGCAATCTGGGGGGTCTGGGGGGTAGGAAAAGAATAAATGAAACAAGATGAGATCAGGAGGGAGACAAACCATAAGAGATTCTTAATTTCACAAAACAAACTGAGGGTTGCTGGGGGGAGGGGGGGGCCTGGAGAGGGTGGTGGGGTTATGGACATTGGGGAGGGTATGTGCTAAGGTGAGTGCTGTGAAGTGTGTAAACCTGGCGATTCACAGACCTATACCCCTGGGGCTAAAAATACATTATATGTTTATAAAAAATTAAAAAATAATTAAAAATTTTTAAAAAAATTACCTAATGGGAATATGGGAACATGTTCCCAGGCAGATAGGATTGGGACTCAGGGCTGAAAAGACAATTACCACATCTTGGGTTAAGAGGGTTTCCCTTACAATGTATCACCTTGGGGCAAGCAGTGGCAGGAATGCCTCTAAGTCTAAATTCTCCTGCCACAAGTCACCAACACTGGACCACTTGGGGGAGAAGGCAAGAACGCATAGGGTCACGGTCTGATAGGGACTTGGGCTGCCTCCTCTCCCAAAACAGGTCCTGTGAGGGGAGAAATGGGAAGATCACCCACCCAAGGCCAAGAGTACTCAGGGCCCATGTCACTGTTACAGCAATGACCGTTCTGTACATCTGTGCCACGTTATATCATTTACAAGGCTTCTTCTAGCCTAGGTCTCGTTCATCCTTCCAAGCCAGGCATTATGATCTTTGTGAGGCTGAGGCTCGGAGATGTTGGGTAATTTGTCCAAGGTTCTATAACAAAATCTGTCCGATGCCGAGTTTCATTTCCTCCCACCACAGCGCAGCTGTTCTGCCTCTCTGTTCCCAGACACAACCAAGAGGAAAGTTTTATCTTCTACAGACTAGATGTGGACAGATGTGTGCTCACTAATCCTTTTTGGATTAGAAAATGGGAACTCTTCTCTGGTTTTCTGTATCCCAAATAGTACCTGCTACATGGTAAAGTGCTCCTGCATCGTTATAAGGGGGATGGCAGTGAGACTGATCTGGCAGGGGGCAGGGAAAGCCTTAGGTATTGACCAGAGGTTAGAAATGGATGGTTGACCACAGTTGTGCTAAAGGAGAAGTTATAAAAGGGCCAGACAAAAAGAGCCAAAATGGACATGGCTTTCTCACATGCTGTTCAATACTAAGAAAAACCCAATGTCCCTGGTCCCTCCTTTTCCCAAGGAGTGACGATCCACATGGGCCATAAGAAATGAGGAGGGGTTCTCAGCAGAGGGGTCTCTCTGAGGGCCACAGGGCAGGATCAAAAGCTCTGCTCAAATAGACCCGAGGCAGCAGGGATGAGAAAGGAGGCTGTACTGAATCCTCTTTATAGAGGGGCTGATCAGACTCTGGCCTGAGCCATGGTAGAAAATGAACCCAGAGGTCCTGTGGTGGCAGCAAGTGGGAAACAGGACGGAAGTTTCACGTGGGGCAGGTAAAGCAGAGGCAGGGCAATGAGTTGGGAGAGAAAGCCTGAACGCTTCTCTCCTGTGATGGGAAAGAGCTCTGGCTCTGAGAATACAAGATGGGGGGCGCCTGGGTGGCTCAGTGGGTTAAGCCTCTGCCTTCGGCTCAGGTCATGATCTCAGGATCCTGGGATCAAGTCCCTCATTGGGCTCCCTGCTAGGCGGGGAGCCTGCTTCCTCCTCTCTCTCTCTCTGCCTGCCTCCCTGCCTACTTGTGATCTCTCTCTGTCAAATAAATAAATAAAATCTTAAAAAAAAAAAAAAAGAATACAAGATGGGGACAGAGCCGGGGGACCGTGAGGCCACTGGTGAATGCGGGTGGGAGCTGCAAAGCCAGCCTCCACATAGCGTCAGAGGGATCATGGAGTTCACTGCGTGAGGGCCTGGCCCATGTAGGGAAGAGGGTAGGAAGCCTTGTTGAGTGAAAGGAGAAGAGGTTTTTTCTGACGGTAGGTGGATAGGGCAGGATACATTTGCAGGCAGTGTGTGTGTGTGTGTGTGTGCATGAGAGAGAAAGAGAGAGACATGGGGAGACATCACCACTGAGCTCACTGCAAGACTGGGCCTTTCAGGGAACCCCAACCAAGTGGGGAGTGATCCATCTGCCAAGGAAATGGAGTGGCAGCCCCATGATTCTGCCAAGGGGGGGAACGTGTGGCAGGGCTCTTTGCTGTAGTTCTGCCGCTTCTCCTCTTCCCTTGGGCCCCCTCCGGGCTGGGGTGGGGTGGGAGGTGCTGCAGACAGTGGCCGGTGGGAATCACGGCCCCAGCCCATCCTCCCTGATGAATGTGACCCACCACTGAAACCCCATCAGCTGCCAGGCAGAGGAGGTCAGGCCCAGCGGCTGCAGACAATGGCCTTATCGGCTGCTACTAGTGAGGGTATAAGCAAGGGATTGGATGGTATCATTCTAATTTACACGGGATTTTGTTTCTTTCCAGGTACTTAGCATGTGGATCTAGGTGATATCAAAGGCAGAGCATTATACAATAAGTAGGCTTAACCTCCATCTCGCCCCCTCTCATCCTTCTGTCTCTTCATTGAGGCCACGAGGAGCTGCAGCTGGGGTTGCCATAGTGACCAATTAGGATTACTGAGATGTTCTTGCAGAGAAAAAAGGGAGTATCGATTTAGCTTTGACAGTGGGGCATCAGGGGCCCAGGGGAGCCCAAGGGTGTTCAGCATTAATAGGGGCAGAATGTGGGATCCCTGAGGCTGACCTAGGATTGCTTTGCTTTGGGGCTGGACTTCCTACGTGGTGGAGACCAGTGGCAAGCCCCTACCTGCTCAGAGCTTTCTGTCTCCATGATAGTGCTGAGGGCTGTGTGAGGGTATCTAGGGTGAGGGGGGAGAGATGCCGTCCTCAGTAGGATACCTCTCAGTACGAGTGGAATTGCCCAGCTCCGTCAGTGGGAAACCCAGTGGGAAGGTTCATCCCAGCCATGAGCTTCCCATTGTTACTTCCCACTGTTACTTCCCATTGTTACTTAACAGGTATTTCCAGGTATATGGCCCTGCGTAGGAGGGCATAATGTGGACCCGATCCTTTATGAACTCTGAATAGGGCAGGCACCTGGGATCGTTCATGTAAAATCAGCTCCCACTGACCACGACTCCTTTAAGAACTCTGAAACCGAGAGCACACATGGGACCAGGAAGCCATCTGAGTGGAGGGGGCTCAAGGCTGGCACCATGCGGTTGTGTGGCCGTGGACAAGCCACAAACGTAACTAAACCTCAGCTCGCCCCTCTGTAAGCCAAGGATAATCATCATGGACTATGTCTCCAACAGTAGGAAGGTTGTAAAGATTGGAACCTGTGTTGGTGACATGTTCGGTGCGATGCACGTGTAGGAGGTTGGATTGAGAGGAAACTGGGGCAGAGAACGGGGGACGGGACGAGTCGGAGAGAGGGCGGAGGGTGCAGGTTTGGGGACACGTGGGGAGGGATTCAGAAGCTTCTGGATCAAGGAAGGGAGAAGACAGAGTACCCCTGGGTGGAGTGAGAGGAGAGAGGCAAGGAGAAGGGGCTGGGGAGGGCAGGCTGGGAAGAGGCGGGTGAGGCAGGAAGACGGTGTGCAGCGGGAAGGTGTGGAGGGGCCCCTGGCTTCACTAGGGGAGACATGTCTTCCTTGTCCTTAGCCCCGATTCAAGGAAATGGATTCTTCTAATATTCCTCGGAAGTAGAAAGGGGCTGGGGGGTGGCGGTGAGTGAGAGGAATTCAGCAACAGGGGTCTCACTCCCAGGGATGTCCTGGGGCTGAGTAAAGTTGTCTCTGGTCCTGGCTGGTGTGGGGACCACTGGTTGCTCCCCACCTCGGCCTTGGGCTGTAAGAAACCGGGGCTGAGCTAACCAAGAGCCCTTAGGGGCTGTTCCAGACCACATTTGCCTCTGCTTTCTACCTGTACCCCACTGGGGGCCCCAGGGCTCATCATTAGAGCACAGCAGGAAAAGGACCCAGGAAAAACAGCCTCCCCTCATTCCCATCCCCTGCCTCTGCAGGATTTAATAACTGCCCTCCTTAAAGATCAGGAGACATGATTAATTCTGACTCGAGGATTATTAAAATGCCTCCACCAAGCATCTGGCATTAAAAGTTTTAAATCAATTAATCTGTTGTTTGGGGACGAGTGTTCTCTTTAGCACAGCTGAGAGAGGCCATTCAAGTTGCTGTGGGACTGGGAGGGGCTGCCCTAGAAGAAGGGCCCAGCCTCCCTGGGGATGGATGGGACACTCTATGGGCTCCTGGAACTTCGGGCTCCCGAGTCCAGGCATCTCTTACTCCGTACCCAACTTCCAACTGCTTCTCCCTCCCATCCCCACAGGGTTGCCAGGTAAAATACAGGATGCTCAGGTGAATTTGAATCGCAGACAATGAAATTGTTTTGATTTTGTAGTCTAAGTATGTGTCTCCTGCAATATTTGGGACACACTTATATTACAACATTTTTTTATCCATTGTTTATCTGAAATTCGAATTTCAACCAGCCTTGTTTATTTTTCTTTGCTAGCAGCTCTGGCAACCTTTCTCCCCTACTCTGTTTTAGTAGCCTGACATCAGAGCTGAAACGGAACTCCTGGGCTTGAGCCCTGGGCCTGCCATCTACATGCCAAGTGACCTGGGGAACATTGCTTCCTCTTTCGAGGTCAAGCAAGGAATGAGCAACTTTGAACTCTGGGGCACTGAAGCATTTAGGGTACTCTCACACAGTGGTTTGCAAAAACTCTCCATTTGACTGGTAAAGCATATAGAAAATCGTACTGTCAACCAAGAGCACAGGCCTGGCATTGTTTTTAGCTTCTAGCCCTATTGGGGTTATTTAACGAGGGACTCCTTGGTGGCTCCGATGTGTCTGGTCCCCATTTGCATCCCCTGCACCCAACCCAGGGTTACCAATTGGCCGTCCCTTAATATAAATTGCTAAGGTGAATTCACGAGTGAACGAACCTTCCCTGTGTTCCCACCAAACTCCCGAATCACTAGAGTTGTCATTCATATATCGCAAAGAGTTGACTGTGCAGAAATGGCCAGGGTCAGAACCAGGCACTGGAACAGGCGCCGGGATCACTAAGCTCAAAGCCCTGGATGCAAGTCCTGGGTTTTGCTAGTATTTTGTGCCTTGGCTAAGTCCCCACCCCTCTCTGGCTTCTGGTTTCCTCATCTATAAATTGAGGCTGTCGTGCGTGGGGCTCCTTACAGCCCAGGCATTCAGAGACAGCTCCCGTGTTGCTGAGTTCTGTTGAGAGCTGGGTCTCCTCTGAGTCCCAGTGCCTGCTAAGGCCATGCACGACAATGCCCCATTTCAGCAGTCCAGGGAACACCTGGATGCATGGCATCCCCTGGACCCCGTCACTGATATGTTTTGGGTTTCAATTGGGTCTCTGCAAAGGCGTATCAGGCTTTGGCTCTCTTGTCCCTAAGCAGGCAGGGAGAGGGAGGAGACCCCGACCACCTGGCTCTGCACCCCATTCAGGGCTCCTTTGACCCTTGGCCGCAACTCAGATATTTCTTCTCAGCCTCTGCAGTCAGCCTAGATTTATCCTGCCTCGTGTCTCTCATGTAAAATGCATATCCCGACACTTTGCCAGGTTAAATGATTTAACAGCCGAGGCAGAAAGAATTAGGGGTCCAGGAGCAGGAGGCAATGCCTGCTTTTCAGATGAGATTGGAAAGAAGATGGAGCTCGGTGGTGATGATAATCTCTTATTTTAATAATATAAAATAACTGTCCCACTGAATCAGAGTGAGCGATGAATTCTGTGGCCTGGGGTTAGAGACAGCCCAGCTGGGAGAAGAGAGCCAGAGGGATACGGGCATGTCTCTCTTTCTGTCGCTTCCTCTCTTTTGTCCTTTCTCTTCTGACGAAGATTTGTGCTAATTACATCCTGTGACCACCTCGATCTGGTGTCACTAAGAGTGTGGGAAGCCAGGGAGGTTGGAAGGGAGAGCGGTGGATTTGGGGAGGTTGTGTGTGTGAGTAAGAGAAAGGAAGGAGGGAAGGAGAGGAGGGAGGGAGGGAGGGGGCAGGGAGGGAAGGAAGCTGAGCTTGGCATCCAGGCTTTGAGTGGATCAAGTTGAATGTTGACTCCTGGGTCTGAGTCTGGGTGCCTGGTAAAGCCATGCATAGAATGCTCCATCTTTGAAGTCCAGGGAAGGCCTGACTGGTTGGTATCCACTGGACCCTGTTCCTGGTTTGGGTTTTGGTTGCCTCTCTCCAAAGGGGAATCAGGAATAAATGAATGAATCAAAGAAAATAAATCTGGGGAAACTCATGACCACTTTTCCTTTGTGATTTTCAACAAGAGATGCTCTGATCTGTGACTATGGAAAAGGAAAATAGGCTGCCCAGAGGCAGGGGCTAGAGGGGACGACCCCTGGGAGATATGCGGATTGCTCACTGGGGCACAAAGTCATAGGACATGTGGTCCTGGCCCCAGTGAACCCAGAGAGTGGTGCTCTTCAGTCCGTTCCTTAATTGGCCAACGTGTGTTGAACACCTGTGACGTGCTGGTCTTTCTGAGGTTGGCTGGGCCAGACCCTGGAGGTTCCAACAGGCGCCAGGGGGTGGGGGCAAACCCTGTGGCACATGTCAGCTCAGCAGGGCTCCCCTTCCCAGCGGGCTATTATAGCCGAGGAGCTGCAGACCTGTCTTCTTCCCTGGGATTAATTCATTACTCTAGCCCTACTCAGATTCCGTCAGGTTCAAACATCAGAATCGAATATGCAGCTAATGAGTCAAATGCTCTCTCTATCTCTCCCTGGCTGGGGCTCGCTCTTTCCTTTTCGTCTCTGCAGAAGGCGGGGCCGGCGTCAGGGGGGTCATACTGGGTAGGCCAGAGGCTGTGACTGCCTGAGACCATGAGGGGCCCTCCTCCCCTTTCTTAGCGAGGGCAAGTCCGCTCTAGTTACTGTACTGGTTTATGGTGGAGAGCAAGCTCCCTCCCACGGGGACTCCTCCGGGCACGTGAAGAAGGGCAGAACTGAGCTCAGGTAGAGGCCTTGTTCCCTGCCCTTGCCGGCTTTCCTCCTCATCAGTCACCAGCCATTTACAGTAACTCAGTACGTGCTGGGTCCATGCTAGACACGAAGGATCGGAAACTGAACGGATTGAGTGGTTCCCTCCCTCCCTTCCCTCCCTCCCTCCCTCTCTCCCTCCCTCCCTCCCTTCCTTCTTCTCTCTCTCTCCCTTTCTTTCCTTTCCTCCCCCCCCCCTTTCTTTCTTTCTTCTTTAAATAAATGTTTAGTGAGTATCTAAGGGGCCAGTGAGGCTCTGGAGCCCGACTTCCTGGGTCTGATTCTGCCACCGCACCGACCCGTTGTGTAGACTTAGGCAAGTGAGTTGGGCTCTTTGCCTCTGTTTCCTCATCTGCAAAATGGGGGGAACCAAAATACCACCTTCAGGCAGTTGTTAGGGCATGAAGTGGGTTGTAACAGGTATGGCTAGTAAATGCTGCAGCCGTGTAGCCGCTGTTCCTCTGTAGTAAGCCCTCAGAGTCTCAGTGTATACAGTAGACCGGATCCACACTAAGTGGCTCCTTACTGTATACCAGACAACGTGACTTCTAGCTCTGACTCATTCAGTCCTTGCAGGGGACCCTTCTAGGGCAGGTCTGATGGTCACGGCCCTCATGTTATATAGGAAGACACCGAGACTCAGGTCTGCTCTTGCATAAGGCCACCCAGCTAGTAAATGAACTGGAATTTGATCTCTGCTCTGTAAGACTCAGAGCTCTGGGTCATAATTTGTGTCTTGGGGAGACAGACCATACAGAGAGTTCTGGAAGTGGCAGCATCTCGTAATGCAGGTCCAACTACAGCACCGTGGGGTCTGCAGAGAGGAAAGCGGCTGCCTCTGGACGTCCCAGGGGGCCAAGGAGGGCCCCCGGTGGAGGTAGTGTTTGGGCTGGAGGTTGAGTAGGCACTCTTCAGGTGTAAGGGCTGGGCTAGGCAGGGGGCAGAGAGCAGGGCACGTATATAATCTCCAGCCCCAAATGCTGGGTGCCAGGGATGAGGCTAGGAAGGCAGGTGACGATGGGAACGTGTAGGTCACTGTCAGCTGTGCCAAGGAAGTGGGTCTTATGCGAGGACAGTGGGAGTCAGTATGATGCTGGAGCTGGGAGCGGCACAGATGTGCGCTAGAGAAAGCTTTTTCTCCACCTGAACCTTGGAACACGGACCAGGGAGGAGAAGGCTTGAGGCAGGGACCGTGCTTAGTGTGTTCTTACAGTCATCCACTTGCTGCTCAAGGCTGCCCACCCACTGGAGAGTGGAGCACAGAAGGAGAGTGCCAAAAAGGCCATGGTGTCTGTTTCTGATCCATGGAAGGTGACAGCATGATGCAGCTGGGCCAGATGGTGTCCATTCTGAAGGCTGCCTGCAGGCTGATGAGTGGGAGACAGCGATGGACGAGGGTGCCAAAGCCGAACTTCCCTGGGAACAGAATGGGTTCTAACTGCTACTTGTTGATCAGCGAAGGGGGAGGCTGGGTGAGAGGGCCATTTCGGGCTGAGACAGGAGGGCCTTGAGTGGGAGCCAGAGAAGATCTGCTGGCTCAGTACAGGGAGACCCAGGCTGGGGCAGGGCAGACAAAGCATCCCAATCAAAATGGGCCATGTGGGGGGGCACCTGGGTGTCTCAGTGGGTTAAGCCTCTGCCTTCGGCTCAGGTCATGGTCTCAGGGTCCTGGGATGGAGCCCACATCGGGCTCTCTGCTCAGCCGGGAGCCTGCTTCCTCCTCTCTCTCTGCCTGCCTCTCTGCCTCCTTGTGATCTCTCTCTGTCTGTTAAATAAATTAATTAAAAAAAAATGGGCCATGTGGAACGCAACCAGGGTGTTAGAGTAGCAGCTCTGGCCCAGTGGGGGTGGGGAGTGGGTCACGAGGGACCCCAATTCAGAGATAAGACCCAGGGGCAGGGCCAGTCCTAATCTGCTTGGAGAAAAATGGGAACATCTCTTAACCATTCAGGCAAGAAAAGGGGAAATGGCAAGAAGAGGCAGGGGCCTGGTGAGGGGGGGCTTCCCAGCTGTACCCACCAAGTCAATATTTTGCTAAATGTTCAATTTGCAATCAGAAACAAGCACTCTGCAAACATGTTTCTTTTTATAGTCCTTGGTATTTTTCTTTTGTTTTCCTTGAAAGGTTCTCCCCACCCCAGTCCCCCTGTGGGTGTGTTTGCAGACTTAAGAGGGGGAGATACGCGTCAGTGGCCAGGTGGGGTAGCAGCCAGGACCTTGAGGTTAAGAAGAGCCAGAGCAGGAATCTGGAGCATGAGGGGAGATGTAAGCGGGAGGCGCCGAGCCATGCCAGGAAGGGACTCTGAGCACTTCCGTGGCAGCCGTTCCTTCGCAGACGGGGGTAGAAAGCTCCGATGGGAATGGCCATGTTCGCCAAATCCCTGGAGACCTAGGATGGTTTAGCAGGTCATCTTTTTCTGGGGAAACAACCATAACTGTTTATCCAAAACTGTTCTCAAAAGCTCTTTGCTTCATTTTGAGCTTGTATCGCTGTCCTTCTTACGTATGGCTTGCCTGCCATACTGGATTGCAAGTTTCCCGAAGGCCGTGAACTCAGGCCCGCTTGTGCACCCTCCCGGCACTCAGCACAGCACCCCCCCTGCGGTGGGCGACAGGCTGAACATGCCTGTGGCTGCTCTCAACGTGATGAGTTATAGCAGGGTCGGCTGGGTCCCTGGGACTGGGGCCCTGTCCCCAGGAAGGCACCGGTTAAGAACAGTCCCAGACACAGAGTAGAACCGTGTCCCCAGTCAGGCTAGCGGAATGAGAATCCTGGAAGGGGGCCTCTGCCCAGAGATCCAGTCATCTCCCTGGGCCCTCCGGGTGAGTGCGGGAGGTGGGCCTGGACACCGGGGACAGGGTAGGGCACTTTGACAAACTCACACGAGACCGAAGAGACTCATTTATGTCTGTCACCGGGGCCACTGCCACCACCTGCCACTTAACCCACCCCTTGGCCTCTCTCTGCTTCTGGTCTCAGCTGACTAACCAGCCCCCTTTATCTGTCTAGGCCAAAGCCTTCAGTGACTCTTGCTGGCCTCAGGGAGGAGTCCAAGTTCCAGAGTCCCATCTGCCTCCTGTCCCTGGAGCCACACAGTGTCCAGTTGGCCCCAGACTAGAGCTTGTGTTTAACTGCCCTGCCCCCCACAGTGCGCGTCCCAGTGCCCTGCCTGGACACCTTTCCGTGGGCCTCACTCCGTCTTCCACACCCCCACACCTACCAGCGCTCCCTGAGCCCGGGTGAGATCTTACCTGTCCCAGCAAGACTTCCCTGGCCCACGTTCCATTTGAGTCTAGCTCCTGCCGAGTGTGAACCAGGGGCTGGGTGCTCTGTGTGGGTCATCTCAGGCTCTCCTCCCCATAGCGTGTGACCCCAGATCTGCTGCCAATCCCCAGGATCAAGTCTCTTGCTCAGAATTCATAGCTCTAAGCTCAGTAACAGTATTGAACCCAGCATTTTAAAATCCAAAGCATTCTTTTTAATCTCATCATATACAAAATAATCTGTTGGTCTTTTCACTTGTTCTGCAAAGAATAAATAGCCTCTTCTTCCCTCTGTGACGCCAAGGCCTGTGAGTACCATGTGAAAATGTGGGGTTTAGGGCTTATGATTTGGAGGCAACATGACATGGGGTAAGAATCCTGACCCAGGACCCAGGGCACCTCTCGGCTCTGTCCCTGGGTGTATCACTCAGTCTTTTTGAGCTTATTACTTCCTTAGTTGAAAGCAAAAGAGAACTCCTATCACCTGGGCTCTACTGAAAGGCAAAGTAAATAAAGTGACGCCACCATTCTGTAAACTGCAAAAATAAGGTGAAGTTTATGATTGTTCCCATTTTTAATTGTTACTCTCCAAAAATGAACTCTGTTCTGAACAGAATAGTAAGCAGGGGGACAGAAAGTAAGGAATAGTAAGGAACGGAAGACGGAATAGTAAGGAACAGAAGACGGAAGGAACAGAAGATGGAAGTGGACATTCGGAAAACTCCCTGCAGTCTCTCGGTACTAGCTGGGCTTAGCTAACTCCAGCAGTCAGACCCAGATACCTCTACTGGGGAGTCCTAGACAGGGCAGGTGCACCGACTTCAAGGCATCTGTGAAACTTCTAATACTGGACAATTCGGGGAAGAAGACCCACGATTCATGAGATCCTCAGCAGTCCCCAGAAGGAAGAGGAAGTCGTGGCCTCGGGATCAGGCACAAGCCAGTACCTAGGAAGAGGGTCTTTGATTCAGAAGTAGAAGTTAGGGACAGGGAAGGACTGGGAGTTACTGGGAGTAGAGCCTCTAGTCCAGCTCATCTGGAGCCCACCTGGCACGGTCCTGGATAAGTTGGCCGGGGAGGGTTCTCACCGGGAGGCGGTTTTATATCCACATAGGAAGTCAGTTCTGTCCAGGGACAAGGGAGAGACTCCGGGAAGCAGCTGAGTCCCCTGTCCTGAGAAAGGCTCAAGCGTTGAATGAACTCAGCCCAGGTTTTGAGGAAGGGATTCTGGCATTAGGTGGGAGGTTGGGCTAAAATGTCCCTGCGCTTCCTCACACCTTTCCATTGTTTGTTTCTCTGATGTGTTAAGCAGTGTCCGACAGACATGATCACTTAGCTGCGTACTAGTACTGTATCTGCCTGGGGCCCCAAACTCCGCCTGTTGTGAATTCAGTGTTGAATTTCTTAGCGGGCTGTGTGTGTGATTGTTTCCCGGCTCTCTTGGAAGAGATCAATGTGGGAGAGAACAGAAGGCTTGGGCTGGGTCTCCAAGGCCATGTCTAAGGAGGAGAAAGTGGTCCTCAAGGAGCTGCCAGAGCCCAGAGCAGTCTGTGTTCCGTGCAGCAGTGGATAGACTTGAATATTGGGTGTTTTGACAAAAATGGCTTCACTGTCAAACATGTTTGTGAAATTCTGGATGAGACAAAGTGAAACAGTTTTTGTTTGTTTGCTTTGTTTGTTTTACTTCTTTGAACCATATGACTTTCCAAGAAGGGAGCGTGATATGTGGCATCTCCCTAATTTTTTTTGAGTGCAGAACCTTCTTTTCCCCAAGGAGCAATTCTCGAGGCTGATGTTCCAAAGAATACACTAACATTGCCGGAGACAGCTTAGTGAGATGCCCTGTCTTTTCTACCTCCCGTCTGTCTCTCCTTTCATTTTCTGCAGCCAGGATTCTGTAGGGAGACATCTGGAGCCTTAAGAAGACCCTTCCTCAGCCCACTAGGATTTCTGCAAGTGGTATAGGTTTAGGCGTGTAATGAATTTAGATTTAATTTGCAAGTGAAAAAGCTTGCTTTCTTTTGTAGCTTACACCAAAGCTCAAACGTCTAAGCTTCCAGGGTTTAAGTCTAATTAACTGCATTTCACAGCTTATTTAAAGAAAAGAATGGAGGCATTAAAATTGTAAAATCTAATTTTTGAGTAAATCTTTCAGTGCAAAATTAATGTCGCAGTATTAGAGCCGCCTTGGCAATATATCTCTTGTCTTCAAATTTCAAAATGAGCTTTTGCAAACATGAAATTATTCATTAGACTGTCTGGTAAAGAGATAAATAAGTGTCTCTTCAAATCCTCAATCTCCTCTTCTCTATTTAGCCAAAGATGGAGTTATTTGGTTTCAGGGCAAGTGAGTTGATCAGATTTGTGAATTTCGACAGGTCAGGAGAGCAGCCAAGGGAGCAGGAGCTGTGTGCGCGAGGAAGCTAGGGCAGGGATTAGTTCCTTCTTCGTCCCCCCTGGCCTGCTCTGAGGCATTGGTCCTGGGAGCAAGGACATGTCTAGGCAGCCACACTGAGGTGGGGCTGGGGCGGGGGTCCACTGGGCAGCTGCTCTGTCGGAAATGCCCAAGATCTCCAGGTGGGCCCATTGATTTTCACAACCAAGCGATCACCATCCTGTCTCTCCTATCACTGAAATATCTTTAACTTCTGTCCCTTCTCCTGGACCCCATTGCAACGGTCCTAATTCAGGGGCTCATCCATCCACCTTTCCGTACTCCTCTGCCGCTGTCCCTCACAGACTTCCATCCTGGTTTCCCTAGATGTGCCCTGCATGGGCAGCGCTCTGAGTATCTGCCTGCGTTCCTGCAAAACCCTAGGGCACCTTGCAATCACTCCCATGCCCCACTGGACCACAAGTTCCTCTAAGACAGAGAATGTATCCCCTTCTCCTTTGATGCTCAGTAAGTGTTTATTGGGGATGATGAAGATGACTAATGGGACATATCAGAATGAAAGGTTCAGGAACTTTGGGCTCATGTTTTCCAACCTTTTGTTTTGCCGGTAGCTGTTTCCTTTTATCCACTATACAAAGTAGGAGGCACTCAAGGTGGGGAGCCCAGCATTGGGACAACTCAATACAGAACGGGTCACTCTGAGAGTTTGTGTGGTGTAGAAGGAATACATCTGGGTGTGAAATTAGCTTTGTTTCCTACTTCCCAGGTGAATGTCTCCTGACGTGCAAACAGAAATAAAATTGCCTAAATGCAGGACTTTTAAATGCGATGCCTAGAGCTAGTGCAGAACTGGTGTGTATGAACAATCTAATGCTGTTGCCTGGCCGAGAGTGGACATTTGAGGGAGAAGAGTAGAAATTGGTGACCACTGTTTTTATACATTGTGCAATGGAAGGATGAGGTTTAAGCAAGCTGATGTTTATGTATCGATATTTGCTTAATTGCTAGGTCTTTCATCCATTACATTTATACCGAATTTCAGGAGGGATGCCGGGTGCTGGGGACACGGTGCTGACTTACATGGTCACTCTGTTCTCCCTCTCCTACCCGTCATTGGAATCAAGATCTGCTTCCTGTTCCCCTTGCCAGTAGCCCAGCCCAAGCCACAGTTGTCTCTTGCCTGGTATATTCCTATAGCCTCCTAGTCTGCCTACCTCTGCCTCACCTCACTCTAGCCCATTTCCCACAGAACACACAAATATTTTATTTTATTAAAGATTTATTTATTTGAGAGAGAGAGAGCAGGGGGTGGGCAGAGGGAGAGGGAGAGAGAGACTCTGAAGCAGACTCCCTGCTGAGCACGGAGCCTGACGCAGGGCTCGATCTCGCGACCCTGAGATCACAACCTGAGCTGAAACCAGGAGTCGGATGCTCAACCTACTGAGCCACCCGGGTGCCTCCAGAGAAATTTGTTAAAACACCAAGTGACCACATGTCTGTCCTGATTATAGCTTCAGTGGCTCCTGGTTGCCCACTGCCCGTGGTCCATGAGCTGCCATGTAGCTCAGAAGGCCTGGCAGGGTCCCGGCCACCCCTTCAGGCTCCTCTCTCCTGACGTCCCTACAACAAGGTCTGACTGTCCTGCCACTCAGAACAGCGCCCACAGCTTGGGGTTTGTCCTTCAAACCTTCCCGAGTGGATTCCAACTGCCTGGAATGTTCCTTGCCTTTTCTTCTCTCACCACCTTGTCCTTGTGCTGGCCCCAAATCTACTCATTCGCACCTTAGGTTGGAGGGTTTCTCCCTGGGGGCCTTTGCTGACTCCTGGCGCAGGGGGGACGCTCCTCTCAGGAGCAAGGCGCAGCCCCGCATCCCGCTATCTCGGCTCTGCAGGCATTTTACTGACCTTCTCTCCCCACACCCACCCCTCGGCGTCACATTCAAAAGAAGCAGAAGATGGATGTCCAAAAAGCATTGACAAATAATTTTAATCTTTTATGAAGCTGTTTGAAAAATGCCAAAGGGACATTCATTCCTAACATACAGCAGAACTTTAAACCCCCTTCGCTCCATCTCTGTGTCTCCCGACCTCACACAGCGTGGCAGAGTCACAGTGCTCTCTCTCTCTTCCCTCCCTCTCAATATTCCCCCAGCCACCTAGCACAGTCTTTGCTGGCTTTTCTCCCCTTCTCCCACTTTAACATTCCTGGATTCCCACTCACAAGTAACTCTCCTCACTTTCGTGCTTGTTTTTCAATCAACAAAGGACGAAGTACCAACATTCCAACAGCCACTTACGCCCACCACGGGTTAGAGAGAGGTTAGCATTTGTCCCGCGTGCTTCGGCTCTCTGCCCTTTCTGACAGCGGGGCCGGTGGAGGAGGTCCCAGCTCGGTGGCCAGACAAAGATCATACTGGAGAAGTGGCCTAGGGAAGGGTGGAGACTGTGGGGGACCAGAACAAACGCCCTGAGAAAAGAGATCCTTCTCAAGAGCCGTGACTTCTGATTGCGCCGATCCCCTCGCTGTTCCTGGCACTTGGAAGGGGGACCAGCCCCACCACCGAAGGAAGAATGAATGAAAGGAAAGAAATGTGGGCCCCTGTTACCAGAGCTCCTCAGTTTATCAGAAGAAGCCCGCCATCTGAGTTTTAATGAGAACTCTGAGTTTCAATTGTCGGATACTATTTCACGAAGTTGTAAAAATTCACCGTGGGCCTGGTGCCCGTGCTGGCGATCACTGACCCCTGACTTAAACTTGCTAGGCTCCTTGAATTCCCTCTCTGCCCTTTACCTGATTTCACTACTACAGACAGGCAAGCCCAGAGGCTCCTTATTTTTAGAAGGCAGGGTAGGGGGGGTGGGAGGCTGACGTTCTGCTCATATTGCTCTGTGCCTTTCAGCTCAAATGCCTCTGCTCCCCGGTGGGGTCAGAGCAGGGGAAAGTGGACCCCAGAGGGCTAAGGTGGGAGAGGAGGAAGCCAGGGCTGGGCTGAGGCTGTTGCTCCTGCGGCCGGTCAGTCTCAGCAGCGCCGCCTAGAGGCAGGCGGAAGAGCCATCTGGGGGCACATCAGCTCTCCAGGCAGAGGGGAGACTGAATGCTTGCTGTTTGTTTTTTTCTGAGAAATCTTGGTCTGATGGGAACTTCTTTGAAGTAATCACTTCTCAGAGCCAATTAGTATCTAGCTGCACTGTGTGGAATGGCCCAGAGGGGGTGGGGTGGGCTGACTGTCTTGCTGTGGCAAAGGAGGTGGGCGGCAGGTGGGGAGAGGGAGCGTGGTTTTCCTGGAAGGGATGCGGCTGTGTGCTGCCTTAATAGGGTGGCTCCCCTATGGTTCAGGCCACCCCCAGCCCTTGCCGTTGTTGTTTTTTTTTGTTTTTTGTTTTTTTTCCCATCATGAGTGTGACCCCAGGGCAGCTTGACAGAAGGCCACTGGGCCTGGAAGCCTTGGGAGAAGGCATCAGAAGGCAGGGTACCTGGGGAGCACGACCCAAGCCCCAGCTCTGCTTCTTATCGGCTGTGATCTTAGCAAGTCACTCACCTGTCTCAGCCTCCATTTCCTTTTTGCTAAAATGGGGATATCGGGCTGCGGACCTGGCAGTCCCGTTGTGAGGATGGAGCAGGTGCCAAGGCCCTTTGGGAAGGCAACGGGAGGGCAGATTACTTAATCTTCTTAAGCTCCGGTTTTCTCTCATCTCTAGAAGGGGTTGTGTCAAGTAGGAGGGCATGTAAAATGCTTGACATGGAGTGAGGACTAAAGAAATACGAGTCTCTGTTATTATTTTTTAAAGATTTATTTATTTTAGAAGGGGGAGGAGCAGGGGGAGAGGGAGGGAGAGAATCTCCAGCAGACTCCCCGCTGAGCACAAAGCCCAAGGTGGGGCTCGACCTCACGACCCTGAAATCATGACCTGCGACAAAATCGAGAATCACGTTCAGCCAGCTGAGCCACCCGGGTGCCCCAAAGTCTCTGTTATTATTAACTGTGGCAGCACACATAGGTATGTAGGCTGTGGCCCCCAAACAGCAAGTTCCAAGTTTCCATAATGACCGGAAATGCCACAGGGTACCCCAGTGAGGCTTCCAGTTGGGGTGGGTGGTCTCGGGTGGGGAGGTGCTGACAGGTGAAAGGAAGCAGGATGCTTGCAGGATGGGGTCCAGCTGGCCTGGGCTTGGAGTGGAAAGGAGAGAACAGGGGTCAAGAAGGAACCCAGAGCAGAGCAACCTGCTTAGAGAAGGATGGGGTCAATCAAGGCAGGGTCCAGGGGCACCTCAGAGATTACTATTTTTGAGGATAAGACTCAACGAGAGTGAAGTGGTTTGGAACTAGCCTCTCTAAAATGTGCCACTTAGGCAGGTGGCTTATTTTGAGCTGAAGATAATCAAAGCCCAAAAGACTCAGAAAGAGCTTTTTACTCCCTCCTTAACTGCCTCTAAGCATTTAGATGGAAGCTGTGCTGCAGGAAGAGGGCTGTGAGCAGAGACAACTACGGAGACTCTGGGCCAGGTGTGGGGAGCTGGGGTGCTGCAGGCCTGTTTGTGCAGAGTCCTGTCCTTCCCGTTGTCTCTGCTCCAGTGAGGAGCTCTTGTTTACCGAACACTTGCTCTTTCCATCCTCCTAGGAACTGTCTTCCTCCTCCTTGAAGCCCACACCCTACCCCTTCCTGCTTCGCTTAAGATGGCGTATAGGCCTCAACGGCCTGACTGTCTTTGAAACTCTCCTGTCTATGTGAGGCTCTTGTATGTATGAAATTAAATTTGTTTTTCTCCTTAATCTGTTTTATGTCAATTTAATTAATAGAGCAGCCAAAAGAACCTGGAAGGGTAGGGAAAAAAATTTCCTCCCCAAAAGAGGAAGAAGCTTAGTGCCAGGCAAGTGAGGGCAGAGCTGGGCCCAAGCCCTGGACTCCAGACCCCTGGTCCAGGACTCTGTTCTTAGCCCTCACAGAGGGGATGTCCTGAGGAAGTCCAGGTGCTGAATCTCACAGCCACCTGTATATTGTGATCCTCCCTTTGTCTGGAGTTCTCCTGCCTCTTCTGTGTACCCCAAAAGGGAGGACTCAGCCCTGGACTCTCCCCTCCTCCATTCACTGTCCCAGCAGAGACCCTCCACGGAGCCAGTGTGGCTGTGCCTTTACTGTGTTGACATGGGATTTGGCCCAGGGAAGATAGGTGCCTTCTGGCCTAGAGTAGCCTGGAAGAAACACAGAGGGGCATTTGAAACCTTCAAGCTGGTAGGCTTGGGCTTCTGAGAAGCAGGGTAAACAAACCTGGGCCCAAGAGGAAACTCATTCTTTCTTTTCTCTGCCTTTCAAACTCATCAAAGTCAAGTTCTCAAAGCCTTACTGTCTCACAAGTGCCTTCAAATGGGCCTCATTGTTTTATTTATTGTGCTTATCACAAGTACAGGCAGCCTGGAGACTTTGGGGCCAGTCAAGACCTCTTTCAGGGAGTGTTGACATTTCTGGGGGATCTGAATGGTCCTTCGGGTCTCTCTTTCCCTGGGCAGGCCTGATTCAGAGAGGAGGTGCTAATGGGGGTTTCCCAGGTGGGTCATTCCTGCCCCACTCTCCATGCCCAGCAGGCCAGGGCACATGTCTCCAACCATGCTCCACTGCGCCCAGACAGCTAGGACTGTGTGCGGCTCAGGAACACGTCCCAGCAGCCAGCTCTCCCCCTGGACCCTCCCTAGACCACTGGGTAGGGCTCAGCAACAGCACTGATGAGAGTTGCTGTAACCTTCTGATCACATAACATGCAATAAATATGAACTGAGTGCCTACTCTGTGTGTGTGTGTGTGTGTATGTGTGTGTGTGTGTGTGTGCATGTGAGTGTGTCAAGGAGTGGGGGGATAGAGAGAGAAACGAGGGCTGCCCTGTGGTTCCCATAGCCCACTGTGGGGAGAAGGAGACAAGCACCAGTAACCCACCAGTTGGCGGGCTGGGCCAAGTGCCCTGTTCAGGGGCAGGGAGTGCAGGTGAATTTGGTGGATGAATGGTGGGCAGTCTGGTGCTGCAGAAGAAAAGACATTGTCAGGAATGGGCTGGAGGAGATGGGGTTGGGCCAGACCATGGGAGCCTCAGCTTTGCTCTGAGGGCTCCTGGGCTCACCTGCCAGTTTTTGAGGAGCATCTCTAGGGTTGCTGTGTCCCGGGTAGGCACACGGTTTGACACTGTGCCAGGGTCACGTGCTTGGCAGTTCCTGAAGGGTTTGCTGACAGAGAAGTCTGGCCATGGGCTTTGCCGGACATCTGCCTCCCTGCCATTTTTCTGGATAACTGGTACACCGTAGAGAGAGATGAATCCTCGGAGCATTCACCGGCTTCCTCTGGACTGGGCTCAAAGTGGGTGCCCACGTGCCCTTCCAGGCGCCGTGGTGTGGCCGCAGATAGAGCCTGGGCCGGCTGTGGAATCTCGGCTGACCAGGTCCCCCCGCCCCCACCACCCCGAGTCTGGGCATCGTCTTTGCAATGCGGTCGATGCTGCCTTTTTTGCCAACATGACATAATGTGTGTAACAGTGCTCTGAAAGCTGTATTATCCAGATGCAAAGTATTATTTTTTTCCTTTCCTTTTACTATCGTCTCATCTATTCTTAACCCGCCCTGCATTTGGGCCAGGACCAAAGACCTGTCTCCTTCCATATCATGATGGCTGTCTCTTGTGGAGGGCAGATCGGATCACCTCTGTGTCTTAGCGATTCTGGGAAGACTGGAGGCTGGAGAGGTAAAGAGGCATGGGCTTGGTCAGGCACTAATGAGCAGAGCGGCTGCATCTGGGCCAAGCAGAAGATGCTGGAAGTGGACAGGGACGTTTTTATTGATGTCATTGAAATCTCCTACCTTCTCCTCCTCTTCCTTCAACTGCATAATGTCCTGGACCCCAAACACCTTTGTACCCTTCTTCTCCTTTAGGATTCCTGTATTTCTCCATTCTGAATGATTCAGCTTGCATGTTCTCTCTCCCTAAAGCATTTCTGGATTTTCCTGGGCAAGTGGCTTCTCATCCTCCATGACACTTGTTGGCTTCTCTCTCCATGATACTTTTCCATGGTGCTCTATATTGGAGTCATTTGTGGAGATTTCCTGTCCTTCCTGCTTGCTTTGGGCTCCTCCAGAGAAGGTACCCTATCTTCTGGACCTTTGTGTCCCCTTGTCAACATACCTTGTGCTCAAGCCACCTCCATGAATCCCAGAGCGATTAGGAATCTTCTGCCTTCAGGAAATATCCGTGAGACCCAGGGCTGGGCTGGACGCCAAGGCATGTCCTCCAGGAGCTCGCTCTCTAAGGCAGCTCCACACCTGCTCAGTTCTGTAAAATGTGTGTCCTGCTGAGTCCAAGGGCAGGATACTGGCAAACCCATGTCTTTCCTATCAGCCATCCCTGTACCCCTGCCCTGAGCCATGGGCTGCTCTGAGTTCCTTTGTGCCTGATCCATTCCATTCCTGTTGTAAGGCTGGAAATGAGACCTGCCTGGTTCTCAGAGGCTAGGGAGAGACAGGGTACAGCAGAGGATGGAGGGTAGGTGTGGGGGGTGTTGAGGAGGAGACCAGGTGCCCTTACAGCATGGGGTCTTCTCTCCTGCAAGGAGCCCCAAACTCCTGCCTGATCCAGAGAAGTGAAGGAGCAGTCCCCCCACCCTTCTTATTCCTGGCCCTTGTAACCCCCTGAGCTTCTTCTTTGTCCTGCTGAAATAATGGCTTGTCAGAGAGACACGATTATTACTAATTGCTAGATTGCTTTGCGCCTGTTGTTCCCAGACAGGCGAGGCGGGGCCTGTCTCCGCAAGCACGGGGGTGCCTCTGGGTGACCTCCTCCTGGAGAGGGAGAAGCCAGAGCAAGGAGAGTGAAGAAGCGAGAAAGACAGGCTGCGGTCCTCATGTGTCTCCTGGTGTAGAGCTGGTGGTCCTTGGAATCAGGACGATTCCAACAAATGCAGGCACCCCCGAAATCACTCACCCCCACCTCCAAATACGTCTCCGTGCAGGTCTTCTGTCCTTGGTGATTCACGTGGGTAAGTGCAGGTCCTCAGTGAGCAGTAGGCGCAGCCAGGAGCCCCAGAAGGGCAGGCTCCCCAGTCCAGCTACCGTGGTTGTGTGTACATGGATACCCACATGTGCAGAGACGGGCAAACACTTAGAGATTTGATGGTGATAGTTAATTGCACCCCTCTTCCCACTGGTTTCTGCGTCAGGTGAAAAATAGACACAAAAGGTAGACAGTGACCAAAATTTTTCAACCGTTTTTAAAGACACGTAATTTCACATTTCTGAAACTGGGGGCAGGTGTGCATAATCAGCAACATATTAGCAATATATAATGAAATACTAGCTTTATTGCCAGCAGAGTTGATTTGAAGGAATGAGGCCCACAAGGGCTTCTTCCCCTTCCCTCCTGCCTGGAGGCTGCTGAGTCCCCAGCCAAGAGCCCAGAAACCTGCAGGCCAGCCTGCTTCTGAGCAGAGGCTCCAAGGAGGACAGATGAATACATTCTGCACCAGCCTGGGCCATGCAGGCTCCGTGCCCCAGCCTTCTCCCTGTCTTCCAATTAAGTAAGGAGACGAATGGTTCAGGGAAGGGAGGCAGGTGAGGAAGAGAACAGATTTTTTTCCCCCACTATTCCCTGGTGGGCAGAACTTCCCAGTGTATGAGTCAGAGCAGGAACCCAAGAAATGGTTTTCCCTCGAGGATGGATACCTCGGGGGTAGCAGTGAATGGGGTGAATGGGTGAAAACACACAAGTACGTTTACACACAGATGATGTACATACTCAGTCGTGCATTACAGAGGCAGGCTTAGTTGGCTGAGGACATACTTGTGAACGGTTCCTCGTGTGACATTTTCATCACTGGGCCCGTGCACAGACACCCAACGAACACACACACTCACAAGGGGACACACACACACACTCAGGTCTTCCCATGTGGGCACGCACCTCCTGGATGTTGGCCAGCGTTGTCCTGCAAGGAGCCGTGAGTCATTTGACCATGGAAGACAGAGTACACGGTCTGCTCAGAGGCCACTTTATGGAGTTCCTTAAGCCAGATGGCTGCTGTGGCTGAGCGCTGGTGGCATGGCTGGCATCCAGCCTGTCCCTACGGTCATTTCTTCCAGCTCACTGCAGGTCTGGGCCTCCTGGTGCCGGCTTTCAGCCTTCCAGAGTACTTTTGGACAGATTTCCCTGTTCCCAGTAGTCCCACGTACTGGGAAAAAGCCCTGTCACCACACCCTCTCCTTCCTGAGTCCCTCTTAAAGCCTGCCCTCTGCAGGCTGCATGAGCAGGCCCCCTGGAAGGGCTGGATGCCTCGGGCTTCACCTCTGAGTTGTCAATGGAGGAAGCCAAGTCACCTCTAAAGGAAGCTCTGGTGCCACCATTTAACTTGATCTCCTCAAACCCTAACTCTGTACAGATATGCTCCCTAGTGACACACACCCTGGGAGCTCTCTGTGCCTCCCTGGCATCACTGGGCTGTGCTTGCCCACTTCTCAGTAGGCTGGAGGCACCTGTGGACAGGGGCCATGCCTTCTGATTGAATTAGAAGTGTCTGGAGCCCATTTAGAACTGGCATCTAGAAATCTCCCCATGCACACCCCCCCCCCCCATTCTAACCGATGAGGTTTCTAAAGCCTGAAGAGAGGCAGGGACTTGCCCAGAGTCAACACACTTGACCAGGGTCAGAGACAAACTCCCAGCTTCCTATGTGTGTGTGCCTCTGAGGTTAGAAGCTGAATGGTGAGCTCTTTCTGTGTGTGGACTCTGTGTGTGTCTGTGTATATACCGTGGTGCTGGGCACCTATGGGTGTTGATGGGTGGTGGCGCTAGTGTTCCCGGGTGTGTTTCCATCAGCGGGAAGCCTTGGGGATATGCATGTGAATGCTTATGTGTGTATGCATCTACACACACCTAATTATGAGTCTACCCCAGGTTCTGGAGAACATCCAAATACACGTCTGCGTGTGTCTGAGTGTGTATGCTCACTCATGGGTAGCTACGTGTATAAAAGTCCCCTCTTGTTTGCCTGGGCCGGTGTATAACAGCTGTGTGTATCCCTTTATGTGCACATCCACATTTGGGCATTTCTGGTCTGTACCCGACCTTGGTGTCTGTCCGTGTAAATGCTGTATGTGTTTGTGGTCGCGTGTGTGTACTTATGCATCGCTCTGGCATTTCCCGCCCGCGGGCAGCGCGCTCACCTTTGTGACTCAGGCAGCATGAGCCTTTCTGCTCAGTCCTCGTGGTTCCTGGGGGGCAGCCCAGCTCCCGGTGCCGTCTGCCTCCTCGGTCACTCGACCAAGAGCCTGCGTCTTTCCATTCAAGGAAATGTCGCTTGGACCCCCGTGCAGGCTCAAAATCATGTAACCTTTAATGTTTCCTCTCCTGTGGGGACCATTCAATCTCCAGCCTCTCTGGGGTCCCATTTGTGTGATGTCAGGCTGAGAGTGAGACTGTGGCCTGGTACAATTTTCCCAAAGCAGTGTGACTCCATGAGCAGGAGGGTGGCTCACTGGGTGGAACTTTCCATAGGCTTGGCTGACTGAGCCTTTCCTCAACTTCAGTGTTACAGTTCAAGCCCGCCAGAGGCTTTGAAGTCCAGCCCTCATGTTAGGGATGAAGACACTGATGCTCCAGGAGGAAAAGGATTATACATTTACTCTTGGACTCCAGTCCAGTGCTCGTTCCCTCATCTGCATCAGGCAAATCCCAATAGGGGAAACGGATGGCTCGCAGCCCACCAAACATTCACGTTTCCCTTCGACAGTATAGCGCTGTCACGGGTTAGTCCCTTTGCACATAGGGACCACATTCTCATCACCCTTTGCACGAACATGGGTCATGTGACTGAGTTCTGAACATGCAGTATGAATGGAAGTGATGGATATATCCATTCCAAACCTTATTCATAACAACCTCCCAGGCGTGTATTCTCCTAGTCCTCACTTGCTGGCGGGAAGTGAGAGCCCAGAATGAGCATGGCATAAGCACACATGGAAGGAGGCAAAGTTGTTACCAGCATCCTAAAGAAAAGACTCCGAAATCCCATCCCACTCACATTATCTCTAAATCACAGGACACCGTAGATTGGGGTCCCTTCTTTGGTCACTTGGAGCAGCCCAACCCTGGAGGGAAAGCCTGAATCACCATGGTGACTATTCCTGCAGCGTATGATAAAATTAATGGTTGTACTCATTACGGCACTTCTGGCTGTCCTTTCAGCAAATTTCACTCTTCGAAGGGATCACTGGCTTTTCTCATGATGCCCAAGAATCATCATTTAAGATTATGGATAGAATCAGCTCTCCGCACATACTCCGCCCCTCAAGCCAATGCCTTTGCCCCTTAGAGGACTGATTGATGTGACATTTGGTGACCAGGAGCTTATGGTTGATTTTCTCTCTGCAAACCCTCTCTCAGCTCAGGAGACCCTGGCTCTTCCCAAATGGTCCCGAAGAGATTTTTCTCTGTGTCAACCCCATGAGCCGCAGGGAGTAGATTCTGTTACTACAACCTGGGTCAGTGCTAATGATCTCAGTAAATGCTTCTGAAGATTTCCTCCAAACCAAGCCCTCTGAGTTGGCCGTTTATTCCATCCTTGGAATTTCAGCCCTGCCAGAGGCAGTGGCAGGGGCAGAGCCTACAAAACAACATGGTACTGGGCAAGGACCAGGGGTCAGAAGATCACTGAGCTCTGCTCACTTAGCAGAAGTCCTCAGCCAACAAGTATGCTGCAAGCATGCACAGAAGGCATGCCACACTCCTGCTCCAACACCCTCCATGACTCCCTATTGCTAAGTCTTTAGCTAGCAATAGTCAATAGTCCCTATGGCTAAACTCTTTAGCTTTCCGTTTAGATTTAGGATTGTCACAGCCAGGTTCCATTTTATCCCTTGCCACCTCTGCTTCCCCATCCCCACGCCTACTTTCACAATAGCCCACCTGGGACCACAATAGCCCACCCGGGACCACAGCAGCTTCTAAATACGTTTGACCTTTTATATTTGGGTTCTTGGTTCACTTTTCCTTCTGCCTGGAATACCTTTCCCCTGTTCTTGGCTTATTAATTTCCTTTGCATTCTTCTAGACCTGGCTCATTGTCACTTCCTCCATGAAGCCTCCTCTGACTTTCAACCCAAACTCCAACTTAGTTAGGAACACCCTCCCACTTAGATCACATATGCCCTTTGTAGAGTCGTTTTACACATGTTACAGTTAGTGGTTGTCTAGACCAAGACAAGATGCTTGAGGCTAGGGAGCAGGTCTTAGTTATCCTTGTACCCCCCACATGCAGCACAGCGCTTGGCATAAGCTCATTAGTGCCATCATGGTGTGAGGCCTATTTGCTCACCTTGGTAGGGCAAAGGGTGCTACAATGGGGGCTCGGGCAAAGGTCTCTCCTGTTGCCTCTGCTTCCATGGCTCTCTGTGGACCAGCTCTTTAGCATGGGAGATGACTGATGGATGGAGAACAGGACTGTTGTCCTTTTGTGAGCAGAGTCAGGCATTGCAGAGTGAGAGGAGGCCCAAGGTCCGGCAGCCCCAGAGAAGCAAGTGAGGCACATCAAGTACATGGCCAGGGACAAGAGCTGGAGCCAGTGGATGAAGTCTTGTATTTCATCAGTTCTCCATTTGCTCATACTGTAACGGCTCTGAAATCAGAACGGCTCTCACCGTGGACGGCGTATCCTAGTGTATCTGGCAGTGTGCCTTTCTTTCTTCGCGATACATGACGGGATGACACATTTTAGAATTGATGTCTTAGACTCGATGGACTAGGTTAACCTACCTATTCACAGAGGTCAGGGCTGAGACACGGATGCTGAACGAAGCCAATGCTGGAGTCAGATGGGAACTTCAGCAGGAGGCGGAGCTGGGGCTCTGGGGAGCAAGGGAGGCATCTGAAAGAGGAGACAGGAAGCAGGGCTGTAGTTCGGTGTCTCACTGCAGCTGTGTGGCTTTTAGCAGGGGGAGGCTGGGCTTCCCTGTCACCGTGAGCACCCCCTGGGTGGTAAAACTCCAGAGGGGCGAGTTTCACTCCCCAACGTCTCTTGCCCATCTCCCACACGCGAGGACTCTCCATCTCCCTTACAAATCTCTTCCCACAGGCCCCCTTTGGATAGGGGAGATGGAACAGGAAAGTGGATGGAGGAGGGGGGCAGGACGAGGGGATGGGTAGATGATGGCTCTGGGAGAACGTCAAATACAAATCACCGGCTCTCAAGGGGCTGCAAGGTTCCACTGGTTCCTGGGAGCCTTTCAAGAACAGGTTGCTGCTGAGTCTTTAACCCAGACTGATGAAGACACTGTTCCTCACCTAGGGCTGGGAGTCACCGGCTGAAAGTATTTCCTCAATATTTAATGCTCATCATGGAGGGCAGACTTCAAACTGCAAGTTGTATGGTGAATCCCTGACTTGGAGAAATAAAATAACTTACATATAAGTAGCCCTTTCATTGTGCAAAGCACTTTCACAGTGTGTGGTTATGTTTGCTTCTCTGAAGTAGGCAGGCACGTTGCTATGATTATGCTCATTTCACGGAGGAGAATCTAGGCCAGGAGGTCAAGCAACCTCGGAAAGGAAGATGATGTTCAAGCTGAGTGATAGAGGAGACACTACCCTTGGCCCCTTGGTCCCAGTAAAGCTAGTGGTGGGTGTTCGGTGAGGGAGAGGAGAGAGGGAGCCCAGAGTCAGCGGGGCAGGTAAGAACCGAGCCGGACTGGCAAGGGCTCGAAGGTCGCAGGACTGACATGCCGGCGCGGGGGCGGAGCCTGCCAGAATAACTAGCTCAGTCACGGACCCACAAAACGTCCAAGTGGTTTCAGCAGATGGAAAGCCGTCTTTGGAATCAGCTGGGGAGACCCGCTTCTTTGAGGGACTGGAGAGATGGGGCAGAGGGAAGTCAAGGTTTTCCCGGAGAATGTGTTGGTGAGGATGGTGAAGTCAAGGCCAGAAGCCAGAAGGATTATCCCCGGATGCTAAACAGCGAGGTCCTGGCTTTTCCAGGGACTTGGCGGAGAGCAGGAAAGCCAGAAGGTGGCTGCAGAGGGACTCAGAAGAGGGGAGGAGCCTCAGAAGCACAAGCAAGGCCTGGGTGAGAGCAGGGCCCAGGGGAGGGAGACACAGCAGAGCTCTCCGGGGACCGGGAAGCTGGACCAGGGCAGCACATGGTTGGGCATCCTTGGTACCTGGCGGCCTCTATTCTTGTCAGGCCCCGGAGTCAGCTCTATGACCTCACGACAGAGGATGAGAGAACAAGGGGGGCGGGCAGTAGAAGGGTGGTCTCCCTAAATGGGGAGGTGACAGCAACAGGGTGCCACGGAACCCACGAGATGGGTCATGCCCCTCCGTAGAGTGAACAGAGTGTTGGTCCAGGAAATGATAGGCAAACCACGAGCTTCTTGTCAACCCGATAGATATGGCCCTCTTGGGGGGCAGCTCCCAGGCCAGGCTTGGGTCCCCAATAACTGGCAGCTGCAGCTGCACGTCCTTGTTCCCCCGCCTTCCTGTCTTGTCTTCTTTTTAACTAATTCTGAATCATAATGAAAATTTTCCTTGGATGTACTATATGCCTGACAATCAAATCACTACTAAATCAATTCTTTGCAATCAATGTTTTTCTAATGAATTTTGCATTTCTAATGGCAGGACCTGACACTACCTGTTTATTGTGTCTCTTGCCCTTGGCTCCCTCCTCTGCCTCCTTGTTGGAAACAAAGGCAGAGGATGCTGTGGGAGCCAAGTGCCGGCCCGGCTACAGTTTCTCTTTCTCAGCCCCTCCTCGATCTCTCCTCGCCCTTTTCCTCAGCAACCCTCACTGGGAAACTTAATGGGGTGTTTCTGGAGTAATTGGAATGATTTAAGTGCCCTGCTAACCAAGTTCGTCAGGAAAAACCTCAGCACCCAGCAGGGTTCACCCTTTCCGTCTATTCCACGCTAGACGAGGAAGGAAGGAATGGACAAGGGATGCTGGGAAATGGTGGGGATGTTGCCCCCCTTTCCCCCAACTTGCACCCTCCTGAGCCCCCCACACCCTCCCAAAGCACACAAGTGGTGTTGGATTAGATGCAAAATCATTTTCCATCTCAGACTTTTGCGGGATTTCTGGGCCACAGAACGCACCCACTAATGAAGTAAACATTGCAGTGGAGGCCGGAGAACCACTCCCAGACCAGGGCTGGTTCCTAAGGCCCTGATTCCTGAATGAATGCATGAGCGAGAGAATGAATGAATAAATGAATCAAGACACGGACATGTAGGCCAGTGTTTCAAAGACATGGCTTGGGCAGACTCTGCCCTAGAAACCGAGACTCACTGTGGTAGACATAGTACCACACCCTGCCACCCCACCCCGCCCCCCTGCCAAGTTCTAGTCCCTACACACTGTGCGCAGCAAATTAACCAGCTGACCTTGAGATGGAGGAGTAAGCTGAATTATCCAGATGGGCCCAGTGTAATCACAGAGGCCTCAGAAGTGGGAGCAGGAGGGAGAAGAGGCCCGCATGGTATCATGTGGAAAGCGCTCAGCCTGCATTGGGGGCCCCGAGCCAAGGAATGCAGGAGGCTGCTAGTAGCTGGAAAAGGCAAGATCCAGGCTGGTCATCTGCTTGTTCCCAAGACCCTGGCAACCTGTCAATCTTGGCCTATGAGACTTCTTTCAGATGTTTGACCTCCAGAACTGTAAGACAGTAAGTCTGTGTTGTTTCCAGCTATGAGGTGTATAGAAACTCATCAGAGCAGTGATAGGAAACTAATGCAGAAATGCTTCTAGGTGTCCTGGATCTGGCTGACATGACGGAGGGCTGTGTGAGGTACCTCACACTTGTTCTAATAGACCGTGCAAAGTACTGTCTTTAATGAATATACTTGCATGATACAGTCAGGGTCCAGAAAGGGGGGCCCGACAGGCGTGGGGAACCCCTGAGCAACTCCCTGGTGCATGCATTCATTTGTGGGCCTTTGAGGCGGCGAGGCCAGCCCTCTCCTCTGGGCCTATCACTCCCTGCTGGGAGGTAGGGAAAGGGCCCTTATCCCCTTTGGGTACTACCCCCCACCCAGCTCCCGCCTTCCATGTGCACCTTGGGTTGAGAGCACAGTCTCCGCAGTGAGCCGGGCTGAGGCTCCAGCAATTTGCTCCATCACCTTGAGCCACGCATCTGTATTTTGCAGAGGGTATCCCCCCTCCCAGTAAATGACTGCTGCCACCGTCCCTGAGAAAACAGAAGCTACGGAGAGAGCTCTTCCACACACTTCCAGGGCTGCGACTCTTCCCACACCGGCGTCTGCCCCCCTGGCCTTTCCCACATGCTACTGTGGAAGGCACTAGAATCCCTTTCCCTCTCCCCTCCCGCACACCTTACCTCTCTTAGACGTCACTGATTTTTAACTCTGTATGGGACCATTCCCACTGGCATGTTCACACGCTGTTCTCTGGTGTGGAGAAAATCTCTTGATCCCACCTGTCTTCCAAGCTACTTCCAAGCTATCTTCACTCTCACTGTAGCAAAGCTTCTCAAAACAGTCGGCCCCACCCAGGAGGGCACCAGCGCACAGCCACTGCTCTTGTGGCGGTCAGCAAGGACCCCCTGTTGCTATGGCCACTGTTCAGCCTCCATTTGGTCTGACCTGTCGGCAGCCCTTTGATTCCGGTGGTCGTGCCCTCCCTTTGTCTCCCACGCATGAGAGTGTCTTGGTTCCTCCTCTCCTCTCTCTCCGAGGATTCTTTCTAGACCCCTTTGCTTTCTCGTCTCTTCTCCGAGGTCCCCGCTGATGTTGGGCTTCCTGGGTGCCCAGGGAGCTCTCCTTGGTTCTTTCTTAATAAACTGGTTGCCTTCGTGATCTTGAAATACTGGCTATATATTGATAACTCCAACGTTTGCTTTTTTCCAACCTTGAGACCTGTACACACAGAGCCTCACTGAGTCTACTCTGACCCATTTCGAAGTACAAAGTCTCCCCCACGTTTGCTTGAATTCTGGTGGACTTCTCAGATTCAACGAGCCCCGAACAGAGTTCCTGAAATCCCCTCCCTCGTATCCCACATTTGCTCTAACTATAGCCCCTCTCTATTTTAGCTGACGACAGCTCCAATATTCTAGGTGCTTGGAACAACACACCTGCCAGGAATAAAACACTTGGGGCTCTACTTTATAAAAATTACGGAATCTGACCACTTTGCACCCTGCCACTGCTCCCATCCTCATTGGAACTCCCTCCGTTCCATATCTGAGTCACTCCAGTAGCCTCTGGACAGGGTTCCCTGATGCCGCTCTATCCTGCTCTGCTCCCAATATAGAAATCAGAATGATCCTTCTTCAAAGCTAAGAAAGATCATGGCACTCCCTTGCTCAAAACCTTGCAGTGGCTCCCCATTACCATCAGGATTAAAGCCGAGAAGTCCCTACCCCAACCTCACTCCAGGCCCCTTACCCTTATTTTTTGACTCTTCACTGTACCTTATGCTGATCTAGCAACGCTGACCTATTTGCTGCTTTCAGAGTCCTGCCCTGGGGTCTTTGCTCTAGCTGTTCCCTGGTCTAAAACCCTTCTTCTCCAGGGATCTGCTGGGCCACACTTCCCTCATTTCCTTCAAGTCTTTTTTTCAAACCTTCCCTCTCAACGAGAGTACACAAATGACTTACTTAAAATGGTAAAACCTCCCTGCCTCTGCGTATTGATTTATTCTACTATGTTGATTTATTTATTCAAAAAAACCCCTCATGTCTGCTGTTTATGGTGTGCCTCTCTCCGCCAGCCTGAAGACCCTGAAAGGGGAGAATCGTTGTCTGTTCTTTGAGGTATGCCCAGCATCTGAACCGTGTGCCGGCACATAGTTATCACTGTGTCCTTGTTGAATGAATTTGCCAGGATGACTCTCTCAGTCTTCTATACAAGTCTTTCCTTTTTCTATTTCTTTTTTTTAATTTTTTCAAGATTTTATTTATTTATTTATTTATTTATTTATTTATTTATTTATTTGTCAGAGAGAGAGCGAGAGAGAGCGAGCGAGTGCGCGCACAAGCAGGAAGAGTGGGAGGCAGAGGCGGAGAGAGAAGCAGGCTCTCTGCTGAGCAGGGAGCCCGATGTGGGACTCTATCCCAGGACTCTGGGATCATGACCTGAGCCAAAGGCAGTGACTTAACTGATTGAGCCACCCAGACACCCCTATTTTTCTTATTTTTTAATTAGTTAACCTATTTGCTTATTTGTTTGCCAGGGGTAGGGGTGACAGGAGACCGTGAGGCCTCAGCCATAGGGCTACTCTCAATATTTTTCTCCCCCTGGACACTCCTGGTCTCTGTATCAGCAGATACACCCGATTCATGTTCTCTGTCTCCATTCAGAACTCGATCGTCCCTTAGCTGAGTTTTACTACCTCAAAATTAGTGGGGCAACTGTGGTCATCAAATGGCTTGAAATCTTTCAGCCAGGCATCTGATGGCCTCCTGGACAAGATAGTCATCTTCTGTGCTTTGCTCACGGCTGAATAGCCTATGGGACTCCAGTGCAAGGCTAGGTCCCTGGTGGGAATCTTCTTGTCGCTACGTGTTTGCACATGCTGGGAACTCCTCATAGGCATGGATGCTGCCTTATGCCCTGCACCTAGCATAGGCCCACATACAGATGGTTCACAATATGTGCTTATTTTTTTTTTAAAATAAGTGCTTGTTATTGTGTGAACATATGCTTGGCTGACTCAGTGGATCTGACTAGGGACCTGGTGGGTGAAGGTTGGAAACTTGCAGGACTTTTTGGCTTTCAGAGGGTCAAATCCATTAATCTCCTCTGGAGAGATTTCTTCCCTTCACATGATGGATTCCGGGATGATCCCACTCAGCCCACCTCAGTCCCATGGTATACCCAGAGACAGTCCTAAAAATAAAAATAAGCAAGAGAGTAGAGGTGAGGCTCTGGCCCCCTTATTCTACAAGGCAGCTCCCAGGCCAGGCCCACCCCAGAGAAACTCCCTTTTGGTTAGTTCAGAGTCAAATGACTAGTAATCTAATCTATGAGTGAGGTCCCACACCTGTCGGGTGGGGTGGGGCGGATTGTGCAGGGTTTGTATGTCGGGCGTGGGACTCTTGGGAGCTGTTTTAGAAAATTTAGTTGGCCACACCAAGGCTTAGAGGACTTCCAAAACTTGTCTCAGGCCCCATAGCTACAAGCAACAGAGCTAGAACTAAACCCTGCCCTAAGAGCCCATGGCAGCTGGGCTTCTGGAGGAACCAGTGGGTAGAAGTGTGAGACTCAGGAGTGTAGACCTGGAATCCTTTCCTCTTCCAGCTGGTAACTGCAAAGAACCCTTCAGCCCCCCAGACAGAGCACGGTAGACCCATGGAGACCTATTCTGGAGACCCAGAGAGGTGGCACATGTCGGCCACACGAAGTGACTACTGTAGAGGTTTAGATTATAAGATCCTAAATTGTCAGGGCTTACAGAGCTCCCAGAAAGTCAAGTTAGCCCATCATTTCCAGGGTTGTGTTCCATGGGATCCTACTTCCAAAATGTCAATGATCATCCTCTGGAAAAAGAAATCCGTAGTTGAAAAAGTTTGAACCTTGAGTTGAACCCAGTGAAAGATCCCACTTCGCTGCAGGACTGTGGGTGTTTTTTTGGGAATCTGTAAGAGGAGGAAAATATATTTGGCCCCAGAACCTTCCTTGTACGTAAGAGGGTATTAACAGGGCATGGATCAAGGTTTGGGAGAGGAGGCACGAGTCTAGTCTAGCTAGTTAGAAGCAGCACTTGGACTGGGTGACCTCACGGGCTCTCTCTGAGCCCCAGAAGGGAAGTCAGTGGTTTGGGATGGCAATGGGGTTCTCTTGTGGCATGCTGTTTCCTACTGAGGAGAAGCAGGGGCCAGGTCCCCAGGAGTGTGAATGGTACCCCTTTTTAAACATGGCCTGGAGGAGGGCTTGCAGCCCCAGGGAAGGGAGAAGCTTGTCACTGCTCTGTTACTGAATGAAGGAAAGGGAGCTGGGCCTGTTGGAAGACACCAGCTCAGAGATTACCAGGAGATAAGCCACTCTGTGGAGCACTGGAGAAACAGAAGCCGCAGAAGACCCAACCAACAGAAATGGCTCAGGGACCGCCTTTTCTTCTGTTTGTTTTATTTGTTTTGTCTTGTTTTCCTAATCACAGGCTTCTAGGTTCCAGGGGAGTAAGTGGGTGAGGACTGGGAGGCATCTGAGGCTCTGGGACTCAGCCCACGGCATTACTGGGGACCCGAGGAGGGAGGGGCTTGCAGGGGGCAGGGAGCCTGGGCCTCAGTTCATGGGGGAGGGGAGCAGGGGAACAATTTCCCACCCTAGTGGGGGTGGGTGGTGATTGTCTGTTCCTTCCCAGAAGAGCCCTGAGAAAGGGAAAAGAGAATCAATCTGAATATTCAGTCCCACAAACAATGCCATAAAAATCACATCCATTTGCAGACAGAGGCTCAGGACTAATGTGTCTGCACGATGAGGTGCGCTCGCAGCCTGAACCCCCGATCGATCTTCTCACCCGGCCAGGAAGCTGTCATCCTTGGGGGGGGGCGATCAATTCCTAGCTTCTGGGGGGATCTGGCCCCGACCTTCAGCAGTCTCCGTCTCCTTTCTTGCCCCCCATGCAGCTCACCAAACCCTCAGCACCCAGTTCCCTTATCAGAGAGGAGACACTGCAGGATTTGGGGTAGGAACACGCAGGTGGGGTACTGGCTGCGGTATGAGGAGGGGAACTGAGGGCCACAGACCTGGGCAGAGGTCTCATTTCTTCTGCCTCCTGGCTCTGACTTTGGATGAGTCGCTCACCCCTCTTAAGGCTTCCTGCTCTGCAGACTGTAGGATCTGGCCTGCCTACCTCAGTGGATTGCTTCAGAGCCCAAGACTTGGAAGTTTCCTGGCAGGAAAAGCTGAGCTTGGACAGGAAGGGACATTTGTGGCTACCCCACACACACCCTCATTTTGTAGATATGGGAATGTAGGCTCAGAGAGTTCAAACAACCTGGCTCAAGGTCACCTTGGGAGAAAGTGGTCAAGTCATTATTGTGAATTCCAATCCGAGGCCCAAAGCAGAGTAGGATCAGAGGCATTTCCCCCGGGACCTGGGCTGCAGCCCCCTGCTCCCTGGGGGCTGGGTCAGCAATTCAGTCTTGCCTCCCACTGGTGCTTTGGCTCTGGGGCCCGGGCCAGGCGGAGGCCGCCTTTCTGCTCAAATAATGCTGGCGGCTGTCTGAGAGGCAGAGGCTCAAGGGGAAAGCGACCTCCTGAAATGTCACCCTTGGACCTGGCTGTGAAGCCTCTGCTTCCAGGGGAGCTTGGTGGCTCCTGTAGTTAAATTTCACTTCTGTCCCCCCTCTGAGACCCCTTGGCTCCCCCAATCTGGGCAGATGTCCTGAGCCTTCTTTGTGGGGCTCAGGTGTTCACCAGGAAAGCACTCCTCCCTCCCTGGGCCTGCCTTCTAGACTCTGCTAGAGTCTGTGTGTCCCAGCGGGAGAAGCGTGGGGCTCTGCTGTGGGCCAAGGAGTATTTGAAGCCTCTTTCTACCAAGTGTGAAATCACACTGATGCTCCATTTCTTGCCCTCTCTGTATAAAAGGAAAAAAACTGCTTAGCTCCCCAAAAAGATAAGGGATGAGGGATTCCTGGTATCTCCAAGGGCCTTAGAGTTGAGGGGACCTCATGTAGAGTTGTGAGCAGGCTTTGGCCTGGCACAGAGGTCCCGTCTGCAGCATCCAGCCTCGTGGACAGTCCCACATCACAGGCCTCCCATTCCACGTAGTGACAGATCTGGTTGGTAGAAGTGCTTGCGCCATTGAAAGAAGCCTTCTGGTAACTTCCACACTTGCGTTCCGGTCTCGTGAATTCACAGCATAATCATAGCCACCATTCACTGAGAGTTTACCTTGTGCCTCTCTCTGTTTGAAGATCTCTACCTGTGTTAACTCGTGCCCACAAGCTGAGCACCATCATGTCTGTTGTAGATGAAGAGACTGGTACGAAGACGTCAAGAAACCTGCCCTGGGCCCGGCGTCTGGCAAATGGCCAAGCTGGTATTTAAACTCAGGCAGGTCTGGCTCCAGAGCCCACATTTTTAACCCCCTACACCGCTGGGTAGTCTTGATCCTCTCTCCTCCAAGAAACAGCCTGTCTCATGTTTGAAACCCCCTGTCATCTGTTTTGGTGAGATACTCCCAAGGTCATTACTGGTCCTAGACTCCTCGGCATCCTAGTCTAACCCTCTTCTGCTCCTTTTAAGATGAGCTAGTAAGAGTAGAGCCCAGGGGTCCAGATGGGCTCTAGCAGACGAGACTTACAGAGAGGCCAGTATCCCTCCTGTCGGATTGTGCATCTTTATGATTTCTTTCTTTTCCTAGCAGCTGCCCATCATATTGAACTTGTGGTCAGCTCAGACCCCAAGATCTTTTTCTTGTGGGTCTCTGCCAAGCCAAGAGCTCTTTTATCTCATACTTGTTCAACTGATTCTTTGAACCTAAATGCAGGTCTTGACGCTTAACACTCCTAGCTTTCACCGGTGTGGTTTTGGCTTGTGTTCTAGTCTTCTCAGATAGATTCTCTGTCTGTCATGCTATTAACTTCTTCACATTTTGTCATACACAAATTAGGTAATCATCCTTTCTCAGATGTCATCCATGCCTTTGATGATGTCTTTGATGAGAAATGTTGAATGAGACAGAAGATGGGTCTGGGTTTCTTTTCTAGAATGAGAGCTCCTGCTCAAGAACCCATTATCTTGGAAGGGAGAGACCATAGTATTTGATTTTGTAATGCCGTATTAATCCAACTTTGAATGCCTACTAGACTTCTGCTGAAGCA